>BMAT01006749.1:200039-241951 GCA_019649035.1 Elysia marginata
CCCCCCCCATGATGGTGCTGATGATGATAATCATGATGATCATCAAAACCATCCATTTTTATCCATTTGATCACTTTAAACTAACAGATTTGCTTGGAATCCTGATAACTATTGTTCTCAGTTTAGAAAATTACTCAGGGGACACAAAACTACTCAAAGATAACCCATGTTGAACGTGCACCATCAAAAGGTAGTGTCAACAAGTTTGGTCAATATGTGTCATTAAGAGAAACACGAATACCCATAAGGCCATTTTAAGTGACTGCCATTTGCATGAGAAAATAAATACAAAGCGCTCTACCATCTTCCCCGTTTAATGAATTTATAAGTGAAGTAAAATAGGATGGATTAACATCATTCACAGGGAGAAAGAAAACAACACCTCCAAGAATTCTTTTTACACATAACATAATATAATATTATTCTTTGTATTGAACTTGAACCTAGAGTTTTACCAAACCAGAGTCTAAGCTTGTGGATGACAACAACAAAGATCAAAACGATAGAAAAGTAACTCTTCAGCAATAATCTGCAATACCGCATATTTTGTTAAATTGTTTTCACGTTTAAAATCCTGCTTATATACTTCGGCGAGCAGAACAAACTATAAATCGAATCAAAGATAACGTAAATAAAAAAATCTCAGAATTTTTAAAGTAAAAATATAGAACTTTGAAACCGTAGAAATACCAATCGATACTTCTCTTTGTCACACTAATGTGAAATGGAATGTCTCAAGATCTTCTACACTTACTGGCATGAGATAAAATGTATGTTATCTTTCGGATACTTAAGTCATATCTACCTGCGTTACTTTGTGTACTTCACACAGAACCTGACAGACAGGAACCACCAAAAGGAATCAGCGATACAACGATTAGAGAACGATATCCAGGAACTCAAAGCGGATGTACTCTTGTCCAAAGGATTCGCTGATGATATTCAAAGTTAGTGTTTAAGGATGGAAAGTTTAAATGCGATAGAGTGACAGTTAAAAAGAAGCTTAGAAAAAGAGGGAAAGATATAAGAAAGAGATAGACCCACGCAGATATAGAAAGGGAGAGAGAGAGGGAGGGAGCGAGAGACAGAGAGAGATAGACAGACAGAGGGAGAGATAGAGAGAGAGAAGAGACAAGGTAGAACCAAAATAAATTAATTGATTGAAGAGAAATGTAATTCTTTGCATGGGCCATAAACAGATTCGTTTGTGGGCGTAACGAAGCAGTTTCGGGTAGGGTGGTGGGGAGAGAGGTGGTAGCGTATTAAAGAGAGGGGGCCCCAACAGATTTTGAGTATACAACTTTCATTTTATTTGCTAACATTGGGAGGCAGGATGAAAAAAAAATAAATTGAACTGCTATTTACTTCAAAATTTATTAGCCTGGTATATCTTTGCTAGAAAGGCAGTGTTTGACCTAATGTACATTCCATTCGCTTATAATTTAATATAGTTATTCCTTATTTAAAAAAAGATAACAAGAAAGCTAAAAAAAATAATAGTTTCCTTTTCCGCTGTTGCCTTTATAGGTCAACTGGATGAACTTCAGACTGTATCGACGAGCCTTGAAAGTGGATCCGCCTACAGACAGAAAGATGAAAACATCAACGAACTGCAGGCGGAGGTTAGAATTAGATTCGGGGTTTTAAAGATAAGGTCGTTGACAAACTATAAAAAGCGGGGAAGGGCTGAAATAGTCTACTCATGACGTGTGACGATGTCATTCATTTATCGAGTATGATAAAAATTTAGTAATTACCAGAACATTGAAGTAAAGATTGGCATAATATTTTTCAGCGGCAGGCCAGCAGTTAAGGTTGAACAATAGCGTAAAATATGCAGTTTTTAAACATTTCATGTTACTTCTGCGTGGAGCTTTGAGAACAAAACGTACAAACGTCTTTTAAAACTTCAAAGACGGAAGGAATTTGTCTAAAAACTTAATCACAAATCTGATCTTTCTTACCCACGAGTTGACTTTATTGTCATGCTATTCTTACCCATTGTCTGAAAATCTATAACTTTTAAGGTAGTCTGTACTCAAAACTTTTCGGGTTTTGCATTATGTGATGTTGACGACTGACTCACTCGGCCCTCCCAGGTGAGCAAGCTACACAAGAATCTGGCGCACTTGGAGCGCGAGCTGGCAGGGGCTAAAGAGAAGATCGCCCAGCAGGGGACACGACTTCGTCTCGTGGACAATGACAGGCTCAACATTCAGGCAAAATACAAAGAGGAGTTATCTAGGGTATGATTCATCGCGTTCTGTGACACAATACTGTTTTTTTTTTATTATGCAAGATAATATGGGAGATTTCAGGTATGAAATTTTTACTTAAAAGCCTAGTTCAACCTATTGCTAATTTCACATCCTAAGGGTTTGGCCCGACAATCAGACCGGATCCGAAGTTTTTTGGGTTTTTTTTTTTTTTTGGACCTCCACCTCTTTCATTAGAAGTTTGGGCTAGGCCGCCATAGTACAGGCCAAAACCTCCATCATGAGTAGGTTTCAGGGTGTGAACGTCGGTCCCGACGCCGTTGTGGTTCCACTGTAAATATATCGATAATTACTTATTATGCAGGGAATATGAGACTGATAAAAGGTCATCAACATGTCGTTTGTGACATTGAATAAAGTTTTTTTTTCAGAATCAACATAAAATTCATAGTGTACAACCACACTGATCGCAGAAGTGCTATTAGACCAATAGGTTTTCAGATTACTTTTACATTTCAAAAGAAAGACGCTGTCTGATATCATACATAATGTATATTCCAAACACTCTCCTCCGTCTTGAGAATACAAATTTATGTCAGCTCACAAATCATCTAAACACATGGGTAAAATAAGTGTTTGCCAAGGTTGAATCTGCATTTTTCTGCCAAAATAACTGTTTGCTGAGGTGGAATCTGCATATTTCTGTTAAATACTCACTTCTAATCATCAGGTAACCCTCACGATGCGCGGCGAGATAGAAAGAATGCGTGACGTCATGAAGCAACAATGGAAGGAAATGCGAAACTTACGTGAGCAGAATGAGGACATGCGCAGTGACATTAGCGAGATTCGAAACCTCGTCTTGGCCGACCGGCTTAACCGCGGCCAACCATGGCCTCCTCAGCAGGCAACACCCGATCAAGCCGGCCATTTTGATATCCAGCAGCCTAGTCCGTCTCTTCCATCTCTGTCTCCGAAAGAAACTCGGCGAAAGTTTGGAAGCGGTAGAAGGAAATATTGACCATGAGTTTCTCTGTTCACACTTGAAACGAAAAATTCCTCAACCGGGCAAATTTTGAAAACTCCAGCAGGACTGGAGGTTGTGATGATGGCGAGACTGTATTAAACAGAGTACTAAATTCTCGTGGTTATTTTTATATCCTTATGAAATGTTTTGTTCCGCGTATTATTGAAGAACAGGAGCGAACAAATGCTTACGTTGTCTGACACAGTTATTCATGGTGGAAAATGAATATTGTCAACCAATCTGCATTACATAAACTGTTCCAATATTCTTCTAGCCTTGGGTAATTATGCCTGTGGACCTGACTTCAACCAACGCAAAGCCTGATTCCATCTGTGATAAGTAAGCTATGAAACAAAACAAAAAAACCCTCTCGTCGTAAAATAACCTTTCGTAGGTTTAGTACTGAGAGGCAGTGTATTATTTTTTTTAAAGTCTTGCTGTTCATCTCTTGGCTCAAGCCGGCTTAGTAGCTTTTGTGATGAGCATTCTTTTGTAAATATTAGCCATATATACCTACATGTTGACAGCTTTTGTCTTCAACACACTCCCGAAGGAGCAAGGTTATTTTTTGCGTGTTCTTTTTCAATTTGTAGAGATACTACTCTGTTGGTGGAATGATTTTGTATTGTAGAAAGTATGGTATTTGCTGATAGCTTTACATTGTGAATGTGCACAGTAGTAGCACATGGTATTCGTCTCAAAATAAGTGCAACTTCATAAGCATTCTGTGATAGAAAATGCAAGTTCGTCTGAGATTGAGAAGCACATAATCTTATGGAAGGAAGTGTGAGTGTTCATCTGTTTGAAAAAGAGACAGGAGGATAGGAAAGATAGGGAGGAGAAGTGTGCTATAGGATAGAGAGAAGAACGAAAGAGAGACAGGGAGATACACAGAGAGAGACACAGAAAGAGGCAGATAGAGAGACAAAGTGATAGACAGAGTGAGACAGGAAGAGAGAGAGTGACGGAGAGAGAGAGAGAGAGAGAGAGAGAGAGAGAAGTTGGCGAGGGGGTATACAAACATATTTTCTAGAACTGAGCAAGGGTCTTTTGGTTTTTGGTCGGAATCATGGAAGGTTTATTAACATTATTCTTTGTTTCAATTATAATACAGACCGAAAACATTTTACTTATGTGTTGTGCCTTTTTGTGACATTCTCCCATATGCTCATTTCCTTCTGTTCTCTTTGTAGATAACATATTCTGAAGCGTGCCTTCGATTAATAGCATGTTTTATTTTTCCTTTCATTATCGAGACTTTACTCGCTTCCCTATCGTTATAATACAAGATGCTCTTTGAGAGTTATTTAAACATTTTATGCCTAACAATTCTAAACCTTAAGATCTTTAACGATATGTGTGATAGGCCCTAATTTGAATTAAAGAGCATGATGTCTGATTAAAAACACTTAACAACCACCCTATGTTGCAAAAATATATGAAACTGTTTGACTCCCTGTGATTTGTATTAAGAGCTACCTATTGAACCTTTGGGTACGTTGGACCTGGTTATGTTGCCTTTTTGCCCATTAAATTCGATTTGTCAAGATAACCGACTGAACGGTTGGATACGTTGGACCTAGTGAGGCTAAATATATCTCATTACCAGTGCATATAAGTCAGATATCGGAAATATTACATTACCATGTATTGACATTTTTAACAATGCATTTTTCTGAGCTTTTAAACACTGGAAAGTGCATTAAACTGTCAAAGGTGTGTGGAAAACATATTGAAAATTATGTTAAACGAAAACAGGGGAAAATTATACTTTTAAAAAGTTTTTTTTATTCAAATCAAGATTTGAAAATCCGATTCATTTGAACCGGTCGCGTTTAGAGCAATACCATTATTTCTTGGAAGACCACAATCGTTACAGTCATTAAATCATTCTTTTCACCTTAAGTTTGAGCAAGCACACCGCAAGTCATATAACAGCTAAATGTATCGTATAGCGTTATCAATACCAAACTTAACTAATGAAACCAATGAAAATGTAAAAAATAACGTGCTGGTCTAAACACTAACGTCATAAAGATCTGATCACATGAAAAGAACATCCCACCAGAGACAGGGAAATTTGCCTGTTATACATGTCTTAAGGTTTCCATAGAGTTTACGATTATCATATATCATATTTGTTAAATTGCAGTTGTGTGTGCTTTCTTTGTTTGTGTTTGCCGATTGCAGACCCTGTTGCTAAAATAAAGAAATTAAACATAAAAGCTATACTACATTATTTTATATGTTTGCTTTTTTGTGGATTTCTGGGCTGTTTTGAATCGGTTAATATTTAATGGTTGTGAAAACCTTGACTACAACTAAATGTTAACTTATGAGAAAATAAAAATGGCATAATGTACGGACCAGTTCAAGGGAGATAATTCATTTGATGTAAAAACCATTTCTAATAACCGACTACATATGTCATCTACCTTTAAAATGGAATTTTTCTAGCCAACCGTTTGTCTTAACAGATTTTGCAACGAAACAAAGAGGGATAGCTGCTAAACCAACATAATAAGTGTTTTTCGCATTTTTTAAAAATCTATAAGAACATTCGCGAAGTTTTGTCACTTTCAAAATCAGATGGTTATGAGGTCTTAATATTTATAACAATTACGAGTATTTTGGTCACATAGCTAACTAAAAAGTCCTTATCAACATCAACCCAGTTGTATGTACATGTCTAACATAAATTTAAAAGCAGAATGGTCACCCCATCCCAGCGCACACAAGTCATGCGCATTGTGGGTTGTTTTTTTTTTCAAAATTAATGCAATGTAAAAACTCGCCTGATAAAGACAGATTTCAGAAGATAGTAATGATTTTCCCACTCTACTTTCTTCTTTTTGACTCTAAAATGTTTTAGGATATTCTTACCTGTTATAAGTAGATTATTGGTAAACAAAACAAGAACAAAAACGCCGAACTACTAGGGTACGGTTCTTTTGCATCTGATAAATGCACAAAAAAAAAAAAAAGAATCAAAATGTTCTAGCATTAATGATTAAATCTCACTGACCGAAAAAAGTTCCGTTAATCTTCATGAAAGCTCATTCATAAAAGATTTTACTTCACATTGCTCTTTGCAATGAAGACAGCTTTTTCAAGATCGTAGATCTAGATCTAAATTCAGATTCAAGCAAATCTTGACGTATGTGTTGGGTTTGAAGTTTATGAGGTTTAAGTTAATCTAAAATACTCTAACCAAGCCCAAGATGCTTATAACTGTGTTAGCTCTCGCGCTAATCCTTGTTCAAAGGTGCATCGCTGAAAAATGTGGTGAAGTCAGGAGTTGTTTGAATAAGACAAGGGTAAGTCGGATAGGTGACGAAGAATCACCTAAAATTACAACAATCTTCTAAGTAGCTAACTTAGGAAATATACATTGAAGTCTAGTCCTAACTTATTTTTTACGACACCGTGTTTCTCGCCGTCTGGTTGGTAGACACGTCGTCAGGCCACAGTGTATACAAAAGCTCCTTATACAAGACAGTTGAGCACTGTATTTCGTGACATAAAAAACCTAGAGTCTAACTTAGGAAATAGAAACCCCAACAAATTCCAGCTGAAAAAAAAAATGCAAATATCACAGCAGTACTAGTTACAATTTAGCTATGGATCAGACTTCAGAGAGTCGAATGATATTGTTAGTCTTGTTTAAAGGATAAGCAATGCAATACAGCAGGTGGCTACTGGTTTTATGTTAAGCCAACTTGGTTAATATTCTTTTTTATCAGAATCTTTTATTACCAACTGACAGTAATGCTAAGCTAGATAAAGGTAATACTAAAGAAAATATTGATGAAAGAAGCCCAATGCTGAGAGAGTGAACAAACTTGGTTAAAGCCTATAAATAACTTCATTGGGTACGAGAAATTTAACTGGTTTTTTTTTAAAAATGGGCAAAAATTGCAACACGATGCATTTTCTTAAAACACCTCGACGTTACCATTAAAGTATTAAGTAAAATTTTTGCAAATATTCGGTGCAAATGAGACTACATGGAAACAGAAAACAAATCTTTTAAACAAAGAAGAGAAGTAAAAAACGAGAAATGTACAATGCAATACAATGAAACAAGCTAGAACATGAGAAGCAAAAATGTCATGTTAATTAATATATAACTCTTTAAATCTCATACAAATATTTTAATTATTATTGGATAGAAATATACTAAATTGTCATCGTAATTCTCAGTATCACTGTCTTTACTTAAAATTAATTTTGGATACGGATATATCTTTAGCGTTCAAGAAACAAGGTAACTGTACAATTATTCCCGGAATCAAAGATGAGATTATATAATACAAGCAAATTCAATCCAGGGTGAATGAGTTAGTGTATAGCCTACTAATGCACTTTCTTCAACCTGAAACATGTTACCATAATAGTTTCATACCTGGTCTGTACCTTGAAATTTGTGGAATTACACACATCTGCTTTGACTGAATGAATCCGTAATGAATTTATAAGGCACGATGGTAATTTTGCAAGCCTTTGTCTCAAATTTTAGAAATATGGAATGAACAAAAATGTTTACTCCTTTCACCAGCCTTTCGTTGAAAACAACCACCCATATGGACTAAAAGAAGATTTAAATAATGCTGATCATCAGCTGGCCATTCCCTTTGATCCAAAGGAGATTCTGCTCGGGCATCATCTTTTCAACAGCAGCACTCGAGTCAAAGCCTTTCACCTTAATCGATTTAGCGCTGAACAATCCCAAACAAACTCCAATAAAGAAAGGGTTGGTGACCACAAACATTTTGCTTCAAAGATAAAGCACAGTTGGAACTGGATAAGGGATGCACAACCAATTCTTAGATCCAAGAACATGAAAAACACAGGCAAAAGTACCAAATTTCTCACACACAGCATGCAAATTCGTCACGGTGAGATATCTCATTCATATCATAGTAAGCAGATCCGACAACCACGCCAAAATAAGAATATCTATTCACATAAATCTTTGGTTCCCAACAAAGAGCAATTTTCATACACTCCCCAAACACTTAGCCGTAGAAATGAGAACCAAACAACGCCGGACCCAGTCGACAAACACACTACAGTTAAAAGAGGGGTTAGCGCCGGCAAACAAAAACGTTTCATGAGCAATTTAAAGAGCAGTTTGAAAAAACACATGAAGAATAGACACGGCTCTTGGGCAGTGTCTCAAAAAGAAGCGGACAAGCTGTTTCAGAAATACTATCAGTGTATCACCGACAGGCTCAAACTTTTGCAAGCTGAGGAGTTCCCAATCAAAGCGTTCATGGCTATTGAGGGCGAGAAGATCATGATGGAGTGCAATGTTTGGTGAGTTCCGGATTAGGCAGAAAGCTAAAGATGCTTATCTGCTGTAACAGTAATGGTTTATGTCAAGCAACTCTAAAACAAATATTTCTCTCTCGAGGCAAATTTGATATGTAACTGAGACCGTGACAAAAGGTCGTTAAGCGCAAAGGACAACTTTTAGTGCTGATATTGTTTTAATTTGTTAACGTTCCATATGATGACCTAACAATGAGCAATGAGTCTACTGGTTTTAAAACCAAAGAACTATATGACTCTCATTAGTCTTAATACTTGCATCGTCAATAAAAAGTTAATACTTTTTTAAACTCATGTAAGAATCACTCGTGACTGAAAAGTTGTGGCTTTCTTTAAAGTCAGAATCAGTTGCGACATACCATCAGTTTCGTGCTCTAAATGTCGTGATCTGTAACTGCAAGTTATTTGTGTTCAAAATCTTGCATTCAGGCCATTAAAATTTTCAAGAAAGATTATATGACATAATTTGAGCTTTAAAAATTTGATTTGGCCCCAAAGCCTAACATGACATCACCCCTGACACGCCACACGACCTTTTGTCACAGGCTCAACTATGGACTTACAGAGAATTAGAGGATGTATAAAGAAAATAGATTAAAACGTTTCTTGTTTGTTTTCATGTTGATTTAAAACAAACGATCATGTTTATTATGACTATTTTTTATATCTGTTAAAGTTGAAATTGTATTAAGGTATAGAGTCAAGTAGAGAACAGTTCTTTGCCCCCCCCCCCCCCCCCCGGAAATGATTATTATACTACCTTAGTAAAAAAATGTAATTCATTGACGACTGTTTACGACACTCACAGAAAAAATATTTATACAACCTTCTTTTTCTTGTGATACACTACATTTTTCAATAATTCGACATTCAAGTAAGTCATGAAACTTGACTTTCTAACCCCTAAAACAAAGTTTTTTTCCGTTTTCAACTTGATTTTTTTTATCTTACAGTTACATGTTTTAGGGTTTCGATTAAATAATGCTGATCAGCTCTAAACGCAGAACACTTTCGTTAAGTGCCCATGATAGAGTTTATTTTTCGAGTTTTCCAATTTTACTTCATTGCCTTTTTTCTAGTCTTTTGGAAACAGATTCTCACTTTTCAAAAACAGATAAATGTTACAGCTATATGTTCACTTATTCTAAAAAAAAACCCACAAACTTTTATTTCTTTCTCCAGCGCCTTGTTGTTTCTTGGACTAAAATGGATTCCCCTTTTTATATTAGAAGCTGCATCTGTGTGTTGTTTTATTTCTAAAGAACCCACTGGCTCATTTATGTTTCCCAGTGCATTTTTTTGTTTTGTTGGGCTTTTTTTTGGATGACATAACCCGCACAAATAACCCACACTTCCTCTCTTCAAGCTATAGACCAGATTTGGACGAAGCCTCCCAGAAGGCAGTGTGGCAGGTATTAGGTCATGAGGCAACTGATACTCACGCTGTGACCCTGAGTGATAAGGTCAAGATTCTGAAGGACAACACTCTCGTCATAAAAGACATTGATGTAAACGATGCTGGTAAGACCTGCAGTATATTTGAAGCAAAATCAATGATAATATTAATCTTCTTACGTGGCTATATTTGAGGAGTGTTTAAAGAATTTCGGAATAATTCATGGTGCACATGTTGAATTAAGCCAGTTGCAATTAAGAACTTATGCTGCACATACAAAAATGATATAGACCTGTTGGGATTGATTGATTGATTGAAGGATATTTTACAAGCCCAATTCCACTTCAAAGATGCTCTCAGGGTTTGGGTCCCAATGACAATGTACAGGATGCCACCCAGAGACTAGCGGGGATACCATGACTTAGCCTCAGCCGGTCACATTATACTGACACCGACCCAACCAGTAGGGGCCCGGACTGTGGACCTGTTGTGATCTGTCACATCACACGCGTCCGTTTTTGCTCGTTTATTTGTCTTAAAAGAGATGAGGTTTCTAAAAAACGAGTCATTCATGCACAAATTTAGAAATCAAAATGTATTGTCGAATAATAAAACGGAAATATAGAAGTAAATAATATTAATTGTTTTACTTTTTTATAACCTGCATGCTGATAGGTGTGAAAAAACACATCCTTCTATTTGTAATACTATAATGAAAAAGATCTACCCGAAGCATCAGTGAGAGTAAAGCAGTATATAGGATTTGTTTGTGTCTATATTTAAACAACAAAAAGTTGTGGTGTTTCCTATGTCTAGGCCAGTACTACTGCGTGGAGCAAAGAGACTACATGGCAATATATCAGCTGGACGTGTTCCTCGAGGACAAAAGACGCCACGTGAGTTGAGTTATTAGAGACCTTAAGCACACGCACCGTGTCTCACTACGCGTACGTGAAAATCGGGAAAGCAGATCAAAGAAACTATAAAAATAATGAAACCAGTTTCTAAAAATAGACCCACAAACGTTCTCGTCATGCTCACGCGTTGGCTGCTTAAAGTCTGTATTATTACATCACACACGCTACTGCTGTGTCGTAGGTTTACGCGAAAATTGCGGTTTAATGGCGCATGTTATTTCCATGTTAATTTGTTATTTCCCAAGTTTTTATCCTAATAGTAATACCATGATCTAAATACACGCAGTTTTCTTGGAGATCTCAGGCATTCTACACTCCCGAAAAGCTAAGCTGTCTCCACAATGTCACTCGACATCATTAGGAGCATGGTGTACGAGCCTTTTTCAAGAAATGTGATGTTTTAATACTTTCGAAAGATGAGAGTGTTCTATATCTACTGAGACATGTGATGTCAAAGGGCGGAAATGAACCCCCTAAATAAGTAATTGCTTATCAAGGTTCGATTGGGCCACATTATCAACTGCAGATTTCAAGCCCTTTTTCAATGGAAAAATAGCCAACGATCAGAAAAAAATTGATTTTTTTTTTTTGTTTGATATATATCTTGACACAAATTAATTTTGTTATATATAAACAGACCCTTGGCAGGTAATTAATCATTCGACAACTATTAAGTATAAAAAATATGGGGAAACATAACAACTTTATTTTACCAGCAATATTAGCCTCTAAAATTATTTTATTTACCATGGAATTAATATCTATACTGACAATACAAGTAAAGTTATTATTAAAAATACGTTTTCTCTTCTCTGATTTTTTTCCTTTGCGTTCTCCAAAAAAGTAATAAAATGCTTTGCGAAGGTATTGAGATCGTTTGTTTTTTTTTTAGAAATACCGTGTCATTGTCCAAATAAACTATGAGTGTCTACATTATTTTTATTTAAACAAACCTTATAAGATTTTAAGACTATCATTTGAACTTGACTCCCTCCCCCTCATTCTCTCCCTTTCTCTATCTTTCCCCCTTTTTTTTTTTCCTCCGCATGTTGATCCATCACTATATTCGTGCATGTTATCCCTGACAGCTGCGCATTGGGATAGACGAGCCGATGGCTGATGAGTTTCTGTTTGACCGTAACCTGCGAGTGTACACAACCTGGGCGCCATGGTCAGAGTGCAACACCTGCGGAAGACCGGGACGCAGGCTTAGAGTGGGACAGTGTACTGTCAATGTAAGATGCCTTAATTTTTTTTTTATCTCATCATTCATATTTTATATTGTTTATAATAATATTATTGCTTTTCTTTTATTGTTAGTCCTGTCCGTATTTATGAAAGTGTCTTACACGTTTTTTTTGTCTGACGAAGGCGTTAAGCCGACAGATCACTTGTTTCGTCACTATTTTTAGAGCTAAAGTATATACCTTACTTTAAAAATTTGACTTGCTTATCCACACAGCTCTACTGCGACTCCTTTTCAATTTACCAATGTAAGATGCGTCTGGTCTTTAGCATATGGATGTTCTTCAATAATCAATTATTACATTCTGGGGCTTCTTTACCATAATTTAAAAGAGAATATGGCTTTTCAAGATACATTACGATTATCAATTTTAATGCAGATGAGTAAGAGGAAGAGTGTGTGTGTGGGGGGGGGTCAACGCTCATATCCATGAGAATTCAAAAACAATATTTCTGCAATGGTTATAAAGGCTTTTTATCTTGGTTTCGCTCAACCTTTGTATTAAGGTGGTTATGTCCAACCATTTGAAGTAGATTTAAAAGCCCCAGCTTTTTGCACACATTCCTCTTTCCTATCACTGATTTATCTCCGCTCTTCTCTCTCCTTCGCTGTCACAAATATTTAACATGTTCTTTATGAAATTCCTCTAATTCATTGAGTTTGGGTCTTTATCGCTCTCCATATCGTTCAGCCATCGGTAATCCAATTTATTAGGTATAATTGTTCAACAGAAAGAACGCTAAGGGGTTTTGGGGCGTGCATCATGGAAAAGTAATATTAAAAAGGGGGTGTCATAGGTGGTGCGTTAAAAATATAAACTGTAAGATACCCTCTGAAATGATGTGCTCAGTACGCTTACTTACAACTTAAGTGGCACCGTGGTCTAGTGGTACACACTTGGTTTTAGGACCTAGAGGTCCAGGCTCTGAGCCCTGAGTCGGCAGGTCAGATTTTCATCCGGAAATGTCCTCGCTGTCCTCAGTCGTTAAATGAGTACCCGGCTGCAGGCAGTAAAATACCTTATCAGTTTGCTTAAGTGATGCGCTTTAACTTTTGCTCTTCTGGCAGTTGAAAAGATAGATCGATTTGTAATGGTCTATCGGGTAACCATGTAAAACGCTTAGAGCATTCTAATTAATTTGGCACTAGAATTATTTTAAAAAATCGCTTTTTAGTTTAGAATAACCAACTTTGTTGTACCCCGATTACAGAAAATCTACGAGGATCTCCCGGTGTTCCCCCGAGACTATCCGCTGATGGTGCTCTACCCGGAGGGCATCCCCTGCCACTCCACAGCGCTGCCACTTCACATCCGCCAGTTGAACCAGGTCGGCGACAGACCGAGTGAAACGATCGTGCTGCCCTGCCTGGAGGCGTGTCCTACAGAGCCACCTGCCAGAATTGGTGAGACTAAATATTTACAGTCGTACTAAGTCTTTAACATTGCAGATGAAATGTTAAGTTGAAAGCTAAATCCGTCTTTTCCACACCTCTAATGAATCGCAAAAAAATGTGAAAGGATGAGTAACTGCATGACATGAACAAGAATCGGTAGGCCTATCCGAAACATTTCTAAAATCGCTGCAGGTTAAAAAAGCCTATATGGAGTTAGATCTATATCGAAAAAGAAGGTTATTAAAATATGTATGTGTGCATTCAGGCTTGATAGTTTGATTTTTTACAAGTGTCATACTTTGACAAAACTCGATCAGCTTAACACATCCTTAAAAATCCGCTTTGAGTCAAAGAGCACCTTCCTGACTAATGCACTAAATTTGCTTCCTTAAAGAGAGTCTGTGATAAATTGGAAAAATTCAAGCAATCCAGGGAGGGGGGGGGGCGAGATTGAGATTTATGATAATGACAGCTAGACAAATTGAAATAGGGACACTGATAGAGAAGGTTAGAAAAGTGTGAGAGAGAGAGAAAGAAATAGAGAGAGAAAGAGAGAGAGGGGGGGTAATGAATAATTTTATAAATATCAATATTAGGTTAAATTTTCGCAGAAAAAAATCTCTCGAATATTTACTCTTTGTTCCTCACCCCGTCAACACTACCATCCAAACCCTGTCTTGACCGTCAGTCACCGACAAAAGCGGTGAGGTACTGGAGGTCCTCGAACCTGGCTTCTACCCGATCAACGAGAAACCCGTGATACCGCCCATGGTCAGGAGAAAAGTGTTGTATGAGCCGGAAAAGTCAAACCTCGTTCTCGTTTGCCCAGGGTTAGTACCAAATCTGTCTGAACGTTATCAGGAAAAATGGACTATTCTTATAGTTTACTGCCAGGTACAAATAGTTTTAAAAATGCCCGGCATTTTCATTTTCAGTTTCCATTTTGCTTGTTGTTGCATTAAAACTTTGCATCCAATTTGTAAACACTAGACTAGGTCACAAAAGAAACTTGATATTTTTTTCTCCCAATTATTACTTTTTGGCCTTTGAAGACAATTTGATGACGTGTAAACTAAAAGAGATGCCATTTTACGTTACTTTTATCAAGCCTGAGAAACGGAATAAACACACAAACAATACCGTGTTTGACAACTGACGGCTCAGCTCAGGTCAGGCTAGCAAGTCGTACAAATCGTACAAGACAAACGTCTCAAAAAACAGTTGGTTTTTTTTTCTTCCATGAAACTTCGATGTTAAAAAATTTCTGGTTTCGCTCACTGAATTGATTCAATAAGAAGCATTACATAACCAAAAACTGTGTGCAGTTGTAAGGGAAGTAAAATTGCCAGCCAACTGAAGAGTTTATATTAAAAAAAACTACAACAAACAAAACAAACTTATTCAACTCAAGAATTTTTTTTGCTAAAAAAAATTAAACGTTTCGTCAAGTACACATCTATTGGAAAAAGAGCCATGAAGATGACATTTACAAACTCGGCAGAAAGGAACAAACATATTTCTTTAGATTAAGAACTGGTCATAACAAATTAGCAAAACACATGGTCAAAACTTTTAGAATAGGGGAATCAGAAATATGAAAGTGCGGACACTTTGCAGAGACAACTGAACATATACTCCAGGAATGATTGCTGTATAAAGAAGTCAGAGAAAAAAATTGGGAACCCACTGCAGAGCTTAGCACTAAACTATTTGGCCCACTCATGGAACTAGAAAAAACAATGAACTTTCTGGAACTGACGGGTATACATCCTTAAAGTTAAAACTAAACATTTGGAGAACGCAAAGAAGAAAAAGTCAAGTACATATATAATTATGACTGAAGTAGAAAATTTAAACTGTCGTTTTTTTAAATTTCAATAAGTTTTAAAACAAAAATTTTTGATTGACTTATATGTACTATTATCTTTTTTTGTTTTTGTATGTAATTACGAGGGTGGATCATTAAGTAATGAGAGTGACCTTCCTGTTTGTAAATGCGCGACCTTTGGAAATCATGTCATTATATGAAAATGATCATCAGCTTGTGTACTCTCGAACCAAATGAAAATATTCCATGTGACGTTGTCACTATCAATTTTATGACGTCATGAAAACACGTGGTAAATAGCTCTGCAGCAATCAAGATGGAGTTTACTAAGGAAAACATGCGATTCAACATTGTCATGCGCTGTAAACTTGATGAATTAGCAAACCTGATCCATGAGACTTTGCAGACTGTCTGTGGGGACTGTGCCTGTTCTTATCAAACTGTTTTCCTTTGGGTAAAGGAATTCGATGAAGGTAAAGAATCACTTTCCGATTGCCCTCGTCCCGGGCGACCAAAATCATGTGTGAAAGAGCAGACTATTGCTCCTATCAAGAAGGACATTGATGAAGATCCCCATATCTCTGTGCGAAAATTAAGCGACACCAACGGCCTTTCGTATGGTACAGTTCATACCATCATAACTGAACATCTCCATATGGAAAAGGTATTTATACTTGGTTCCCCTTCTTTATCATCCCACCGAAACGCCTCAATCGCATGTGGGTAGATGGGCAAGGAGACAGATCCGTCGTGTTGCGTCCAGGATTTCAAAGCCGAAAGAGAATGTTTACGGTATTCTTCAAATACAGTGACCCACTTGTGGTTGACATTTTGCCTCAAGACATTACAATGACTGCCTCATATTATGTCCAGAATGTGCTTTCCCAGGTGAAATCAGCAATCAATGAGCAGCGACCAAAGGTTAGCACCTCCAGGACCTTGCTTCTTCATGACAATGCAGGTCTCCATAAAGCAAGGGCCACAACTCAGTCACTGCGGGAGCTAGGAATTCAAGTCTTGCTCCACCCCGCCTACAGTCCCGACTGGGCACCATTTGACTTCTGATTGTTTCCGATTCTAAAGGACAGGCTAGCTGAAAGGAAGTTTGACCACATTCAAGACCTCGCAAAAGCAGTGAATTCAGAGCTGCAGACCATACCTCAAGAAGCCTATTAAGGCCTGTTCCGGATGTGGCAGATCAGGCTCAAACGTTGCATAGAGAGCCATGGAGAATATTTTGAAGGACTGTGAAAGTTTTATGTGCATACCATTAACAGTTTAGAAAATACAGAGCAACTCTCAAAACATATTGATCCACCCTCGTATACGCCTATACGGCATTGTTTTTAATTTCTTAAACATGATAAAGGAGTTTTCTAACGATCTTTACTTTACTTTTGCGTGTTGAATTCCGACACGCAAACTAAATAAATGCACCGCTCAGTTTACAAAATTCGTAGCCTACTTACTTGCCTAGGCAAGACCCCTTCGGGATTTATTAGAGGTATAGTATGCGTCTCTTTGGTCCCTCTCTGATGGATGTGAATCCTGTTTTTTCTTTACAAGAAACCTGCAGAAAAAGCTGGTGCACTGGGCGCGTGGCCAGCGAACTGTTGATCCATCTCACGTCAAGAGACAAACTAATGGCAGGGTGTACCTAGACCTACTGGCTAGACTCCATTTTAGCCCTCTACTCCAGAGTGATACGGCTGTTTACAAGTAAGGCAGTAAATAAGAGAGAGGGAGAGATACAGAGAGAGAGAGAGCGACAGCGAGCGAGAGATACAGAGAGAATGTGTGTGTGTGGAATGGACAGTCACGTGGAAGGAAAACTATAACGGAGGTAAAGCTTACATATAAAGATGTGAAAAGATAACGCAATCATCTGGACTGTTCAAATATTTTGTTTATTATAAGTTTCTTCTAACTATTCGTTACGGCAGATTGCGACTTCTTTTGACTTTCTAAAACAGAATATGTTATGGATGGAACTGGGCATCTTTTTAAACTTTTAGGTTATCAGTTTGACAACAGTTGTTCTCTTAATGTGCAAATAAACAGCTCTTGATCTTGACACTAATCTGTCTAACATAACATAATTTTATAATTTTTCCATTTAGACAACGATGCTACGTTTATTCTAACCTCAATTCAAATTATGATTACATTCTGTAGTTATAGAAAAATCTTCCCCTTCTATTTTATGTATGAATCGCTTAAGTAATCACCCTCTTTTTTCTTGGTCATGCCGTCACTTTGATGTCCTAGTTCTAAGATGCTGTCTTCGGGGTCTGGATGAGCTGTACCAAGCGTGCATTTAATATTTCATCTTAATCGTCGAGCTTCCTTGGCATCTAATGACGCCATGAAATCTTGCATATCTTCCAAGTCTGAATCTGTCATGGTAGACTTCTCCCGTCTCCGACGCTTCTTCTTGTTCTCCTCGCGCCTGTGACGGTTTCGCTCTTCTCTTATCCAGAAGTCCTCGCTGTAGCCTCGCCCGGCTTCCTCGTAGTCTTTCTCTAGCGCAGCCAGATCTTCCCGAGCATCAAGGAAGTCCTCCTCCTCCATACCCTCTCCTACATACCTGTAGAAAGACACAAAATAAAGTTGTTTGACAAAAAAAAATAATAGGCAACCATTTTTCGCCAATTTCACTGAAAGCCTACTTCAATCCACTTAAACCTTAAACCTTTCAACCATTACTAATTGCACAGGAGTTGCCTCCGATACTTATTCTATAATGCAACCTAGAGGAGTATTGAATGTTTTGCTGGAAAAAAGGCGGCTTCGTGTTGGGTCATATTGGTGTTCAGTGTGTGTGTGGGGGGGGGGGTGGTTTTTTTGGGTTTGTTTGGTTTTTTTTGTTTGTTTTTTTTGCTACTTTGCATTTTGAGATGCATTCAAGCAAATTCGAGAAAGGTGTGTTTTGGATAAGGCAAAATGTTGGTATACAGCTATAAATTGCCACAAAAGGAACATTGTGGGTGCCGAAGTCGTATTTTAAAACAAGTATCGTCACTTCTAAATTTGTATCACTAACTTAAAGGTCACATTAAAGGAGTACCTAACCTAAAACTAAAACTAAAAGAAAGAATATAAAGAATAATAATGTGCACAAGAAGAGGAGCGAGTGAGTCTGCATTATAAAACAGGTATCTTAATTAAACAGTTGCGCTAAATACTTAATTGGCAGTTGAACATCTCTCTCTTTACAACAAGACCAAAAAAAAAACAACAAACAAACGCACACACAAATTTACCCATTTTTTATTTTACCTCTATCAATATCGAAACAACTAAACTCTTACACAAACCAGTGGTGAAATCTGATCAACACGCACACGAAGAAAAAATATACAACTTATTAAAGCTAGGTGACTGTCTTTGATAAAATTTGTACTACTCCAACACGAAAACGTCAATACATTCGTTTACAATGAGAAGATATACCCGCCAAACGTTTTTATAACTGACACACCTGCAAATCTTTTATAACAAACGATAAAAGAACAACAGTCAACTTTACCAGTGTACGAAAGCCCGCTTCGAGAAAAGAAGGTCAAACTTGTGATTGATTCTGCTCCAAGCCTCCGTTATGGACGTGGTGTTTGCCATCATACAGACTGATCTTATCACCTTGGCCAGATCTCCACCCGGTACTGCTACGGGGGGCTGGTAGTTGATGCCCACCTTAAATCCAGTCGGACACCAGTCTGCAAACTGAATGTTTTGTTTTGACTTAATGCTAACGATTGCTTCGTTCACATCTTTGGGGACCACGTCTCCGCGATAGAGCAGACAGCAAGCCATGTACTTGCCTCTTCTTGGGTCACATTTAACCATCTGGTTTTCTGGGTGGAAGCAGGCGTTGGTGATCTCCGGCGTAGTCAGTTGCTCGTGATACGCTTTCTCTGCCGACATTATAGGTGCCGACACGACCAACGGGAAGTGGATGCGTGGGTACGGTACCAAATTTGTTTGGAAATCCCTCAAATTCACATTGATTACGCTGGAGAATCGCATTGAGGCTGTCACTGAGCTAGCCATCTGCGCCACCAAGCGGTTCAAATTTCGGTATGACGGTAGATCCACGTCAAGGTTCCGCTGACAGATATCGTACAGAGCCTCATTATCCACTATGAAAGAGCAGTCTGAGTGTTCTATAGTTGCGTGTGTCACAAGTACAGAGTTGTACGGCTCCACTACCGCTGTGCAGATCTTAGGTGCCGGGTATACACTGAACTCTAGTATGGAAGTCTTGGGGTAGAGATCACGAAGTTTTTCCATGAGCCGCGAGGCAAAACCAGAACCTGTCCCTCCCCCAAAGCTGTGGAAGAGCAGGAAGCCCGACATACCATCGCACTGCTCGGCCATTTTGCGGATTCTGTTGACCGATCGCTCTTCTATGCGTTTTCCTAATGAGTGATAGCCACGAGCAAAGTTATTCGCGGCATCTTCCTCTCCTGGTGATAGAATTTTAAGGAGCGTGTAACGTAGGTGGAAGGAATCAAGCCACGACAAAAATATAATTTTTTAAAATTAGGCCCATCATACCCTACTTTGATGCATTTTTGACTTCTTCAGTCATTATCAAAATGTAGAAAGAAAAACAAAAGGGAAGAGGAACTGCAAGGTAATAATTAAACCGACATAAGGAACATACGCAAAGCATCATAATGCGGATGTAAAGGCAAATTTTTGGCAAACTTTAGTTCAACTTCAACTCTGGTTGTAGCTTGAAGAATGATTAAAATTGGTTATTTTTAAATTGGACTATAGTTTAAAGTGATGAAGAGGATTCTTAATTCTTAACTAACCTTCCTTTCAGTCAAGTAAAGCAAAAAGTTAAATTCTGATGAAACGAGAAGTGCTAAACCGTTGAAGTGGACTATTCTCAAGGAACGAAATTCGCAGTTAAAATAGTTTGCCTTTAAACCCGCGATAATGACTCCTTGATGTAAATGTTCTTTTGTATTTCGTAAGAGGATAGCAACAGAGAACCCTTCTCTATATATTAATTACTTATTGAATAACAATAAAACTAACAATAATAATAATTAGTTAGAATAACAATAATAACAATAATGATAATAAATATGACGAAATGTAAGCGATTGTTCACTAAAAAGAACAATGAAATAGGTGATCATACTTCATACACTGAGGGTCATTTTCTCATCAAAACAGTCAACAAATTCCAGGGTCTAGTTTAATTTAAATTTGTGCTGCTTTTTGTTTCGAAGTAGACACGTTTTGACAGGTATAAATGGAAAGCAACTGCATTCACAGGATGTAAAAGGCATTTAGGCTAACATGAAAATGCTAGCACAATATTTTAAGGAAGAGAGACAGAGAGACAGAGACAGAGACAGACAGACAGACAGAGACAGAGCCAGAGAGCCAGAGAGAGTGATACGTAAAAAGAGAGACCTACCAGATAAAAGGTTTTGAGGATTGAATAGGCAGCGATATTGTCCCATTCTCACCTCATCCACGACTGATGGCTCGAGGTCGACATAAATAGCGCGAGGTACAAACCTATTGCAGCAGGTCCGATGGAAGAAGACCTCAGGGGTATTTTGCTGGCCCCAGTCCCCACAGTCATCTGTCATATCTCCTATACCATCTGGCCAGATCTCATGTTCCAAACAGAAAAGTTCCCAACAAGAGTTGCCCATCTGAATACCGCATTGCCCAAGATGGACTGAGATGATTTCGTTGTTCATAACGACAAAAAGAAAGGATCCTAGATCTATATAACTGTGAATACCTGTGTTCTAGCTTAGGATAAATTTCCCCATTTGTTTGAGTTCACCCAATAAAAGATCACAAACCAACCCACTGCTGCATCACTAAAATTCCCTATGTCTAGACCTAGATTCTACGCTACCTTGTGGATACCCGCAAACTTACCTTCAGACATTTCAATGACTTCCATGTTGCCGAAGTGCGATCGGGTGCGATGAATTTAAAGTTCAGGAGCAATAAAAAATGACTGGTGCGTAAATAAGAGTGGCATTACAAAGATAATAGAAGACAAGTTTGAAACAAGAAGATCATCTTTGAGAAAGAATAACCCCCAAATGATATGACGAGGTATGATTCTGCAGTTCTCCCACAAAAGCATTGCCACCATAGTGATAAGGCCTATTTTATAACTTCCTATGCGATGGGTCTCAACGAAGGTATAAATATTTTGAAAACCATTTTTCAATTCCTTGTTTATGTATACCCTGCAAAATGTTTCTCCATTGTTTCATTGGAGTGTTAAATCAATGGTGAAAAAAGTCTATTGGCCCACAATGGTGCACAAACTATGTTTTTATAAGCGTTGCACCCAATTCTAGAGTTCTACTGGCCATGGAACTGTGTGTGTGTGTGATGGTGTGTGAGAGGGTATTACAAAAACTTAGACGAAAGTGAAACCAGGTTATGTATTAATTTTCATCCTTACACACGGAAGTCAATAATATAGGCATTTTTAATTTACCAGAAGGATGAGTAATCATTGTTTTGTTGTTGTTGATTTTTTTACTCTTTGAGAAACTGTATACATTTTTTGAAAATTAAGATCTGGCGCATTGAGTTAAGAAGCGATTTTCTGTTTTCATAAACCTGACGAATAAAAAATGTACAGATAAATATTAGGAGAGACCTTGAATAGTTTCAGTGTTTTCAATTCCAGCGATAATTTCTTGACCTGACTCAATGGCCATTTAAGATTTAAAACATTTTCCTTCATTTCGACCCGTGTACTGGAAAGGTTTTATACACGGTAGACTACTCCAAACGTAGCATTATTTGTGACTAAAAATTTTCAAGATGAAACTAGATCCGTCTTTCAATTTAAAGGAAATTGCGGGTGAAAGAAAGCCTGGCAGCAAGGCTGGGTTGTTAAACATTTCAAAATCATTGAAGGTAGACAAATTTCTTTTCTACTTGAGCAGTCTTTGTACAAAGAATATTAATTTTCTTAAAACCTATCATGAAATGATAGAAAATCGAAGACAAAGGGTCAAGGTTATGGACTGACTTTGATCCATTACATGAAAGTTGTAGGCCTACTGTGTTTAAGAGTTTCTTCTATTAAAAGGTTCTTCACAAAAGTTGTGCAAATATACTTTTCAGAGTGAAAAAGTCAATGAATTCACCAGGATGACCACATTATCTCTTTAATTTTGTTCCGAACATTGTTTACAACCTAGTTCTAGAAACTATAGTAATGACTATTGTAATACTATATTTATTCTAAATGTTGTTCTAAACTGATCCCTTTTCAACATAATTATACAATATGGATGGATTTTTATGTCAATATGAGTTGAACAGGGTTAGGAAGAGAGTGAGGAGAATAAATAAGTTTACTTAGTATAACTGTCTTTCTTTCCATCAGACAAATTCTGACTTTCTGTACGAAAATAAGCGCGTTGTCTTTTTCTCTTCCTCGGTATACGTGATGATGAGAATGCAAGAAGCGCACTGTAACGATTAAAATACATGTAAACTTTTGGTATCTCCCCGACAAGTCATGATATGAAAATGTAAGTGGTATATAAATCAAGCATCACGTTACTCTAGCAACTAGAGACAGGTTAAGAGAATCCAAACAGAAGTTGGTGAACTTTTAAGGAATTGTAATCACTCAATTTTCCCTCACGAACTTTTATATGCAAGACCTTTTTAAAATGGAGCGAAATTATTTATTGAAATAGACATTTTTCGCGCCAACTGCAAACAAAATTTTATCCTGAGATACAAAATGGTTTTAGAAATGATCTCTTGTATCCACTGTGTCAAAAAGATGAAAGCAGTTGCTATCTACTCGTGTCATCCAGTGCCCCCAGGGCACAACCGATTCAATTTTAAAAAATACAACTGATTTTTTTTAACCAAACTAGTCCTAATGAACAAGCTGAACATTGCTACAACCGAGAACAAATTTGAAACGAACCGTTGCATAAAGATTTATGAATGCCCTCGGCCGACTTTACACTGGTAACTTAGATCAAAATGCATTGCCAGGCGGGCGAAGCTATGATTTACCTGTGTGATCTTCCACCCTACAATTTTTTCGAGGTGTGTAAAATTCGCCTTAAATAATCTCGCCCATTTAATCGATTACCCGTTATAGTGTAGCCTAGCATGACGTGTCATCCTGTAGGCTTTAAATGGCGAAGTGGATTTTATTGTTGATTTGGGTTGATTGGGGACCAATATATCCAAGAATGTCGTGGGCCAAGTTTTCCGACTTTTGGGCACCACCTTCACGGGCCCCTGTTTAGCGTTCGGGCCAGGTGGGGCACCTGGGGCTCAATTCATGCTTAACTCCACAAAGAATAGAGGGAAATTAGAGAATAAAAAGATGCAAACAATTTTTGGGTTTTTCATCACATTGAATCTATTTATGATGTTTTCAAAGCAATTTAAAGTCATTTCAATCCAATTCCGGTGGTATTGGGGCCTGATGGGCCACCTTGGGCTGAATTATTGTCTTGGTTAGCAAAGAATGGAGAGATTTTAAAAAATTGGTTATCGAGCTTGGAGTTTTTCATCATGATGTATCTATTTACCATATTTTTCAAAGCAAATTTAAGTATTTTACATCCACTTCCGGTTGTTTGGGTACTGAGTTAGTATGTGGATTCGCAAAGAATAAAGGGGTTTTAAAGATGTAGTTATCAATTTCGGTTTTTTTTCATCATGCTAGATCTAGTTATGATGTTTTCAAAGTAATTTGAAGTAATTTAAATCCACTTCCGATGAAAATGGGGCCAGATAAGGTCCTTGGGACTGAGTTTTTTCCTTTTTTCGCAGAGAACTCAGGTATTTAAGGATATAAACACCAATTTTTGGGATCTTTTTTGCCTTACTGGACATAGTTACGATGTTTTCAACGCAATTTGAAGTAATTCAAATCAATTTCCGGTGGTATTGGGGTCAGATGACGAGGCTTCAAATGGGATACCCGGGACTGAATTTTTGTCTAGCTTGGCAAAGAATGAAAGGGTTTTAAAGATGTAGCTTAGTTATCGTTCATCGGGTTTTTCATCATGCTGGATCTGTTTATGATATTTTCAAAGCAATTGGAAGTAATTTGTATCCACTTCCGGTAGTATTGGTTTGGAACTGTTGTCTAGCTTCGCAAAGAATCGAGGGATTTTTAAGATGTAAATATCATTTTTTATGTTTTTCCCCAAGTTGGATCTAGTTGTAATATGTTCAAAGTAATTTAAAGTAGTTTTAATCAACTTCCGGGCGTATTGGGGCCAGATGGGGCCCCTAAGACTGAACTAGTGTCTATCTCCCAAAAAAAATGCAGGGTTTTTAAAAATGTAAAAGTCAATTTTTGGGTTTTTCGTCATACTGGATCAAGTAGTGTTAATTTCAAAACAACTAAAAGCAATATTAAGTCACTTCCGGATATATATATATATATTAAGTGCCTTCTTCAGTCCGAAGGTTGGCAACCATCGCTCTTCACTCCTCTCTATTCTCAGCTTTTCGTTTGATGTCTCCATGTGTACGATAGTGGATCCATTGCTTGATGTCGTCAGTCCAGCTCCTTTTAGGGCGTCCTCTACCTCTTCTGCCCTCAGTTCTGCCCTCCAAGGCTAGCTGCAATATATGTCCCGAGCTACCCCTTATGACCAGCGTAGTGCAATTTCTTCTTTATCAGCTGGTCTATCAGTCTTTCTGTTACATACGGCGCTTGAAGTACCTCATCGTTGGTCTTTTGCTCCCGTCCAAGATATTTTCAAGACTCTTATGTAGCACCACATTTCAAAGGACTTTATTGTATCTTTGACTGCCTTTGTGAAGGTCCATGTTTCGCACCCATTGTTAAAAACCAAGAAGATATAACATCGTAGAGTCCTCTTTTTTGTGTCTATGTTTATATTCCTTCTAAGTAGCTCTTTGTGTTTCCAAAACTTTGCCTTTGTCTTTTCTGTTCTTATGTTTATTTCTTTCTTCATTGAGACGTCTCACGTTAGCATATGCCCAAGATAGTGATACTTTGTCACTTGCTCCTGTGGGATTCCGTCGATATCGATACTTTCTATTTCTCTTTCCCGATATGCATAGTTTTTTTTCTTTTTCACGTTCATTTCCTTGTCGTATGTTTTGCAGCTTTCGGCTATACTGTCGAGCATCTGTTGGAGGCTGTCAGGTGTCTCTACCATAATAACCGTGTCGTCAGCATATCTCACCTTTGTAATATTTTCGCCGTTCAAAGAAATCCCTCTCTTTTCCGCCAGGATTTCTTGCAAAAGGAATTCGCTGTACAGGTTGAAGAGGGCTGGCGAGAGAATGCATCCTTGTCTGACGCCTCTCAAGATGTTGATATCCTCTGTAGTTCATGAATTTGTTTTCACCATTTCCGTTTGTTCCAGCACAATTCTGCAATGAGCCTTCTCTCGTGGTCTGGTACTTCTGCTCTTGTCAAAACTTACATCAGTTTGGCATGGCATGGTTCACCACTTTCGGTTAAAAATTTAAATTTCTGGTCACGCAATTATTCACTTGCTGTGACACCAATCGTGCAGCACCGCTTCGTAACGGTTTTGGATGACAAAAAGATTAAATGTTTGTTTGCTGGGTTTTTTTTGTTGGTTTTTTTGTTTTGTTAGCGGACCAGTCTGTCTGAAACAATCGGGGGCCAGATTTTCCGACTCTTTGTGCCTTCGGGAGGGGGGCACTTGTGATATTGAGGCCCCTTGGGCCTAGCTTTGCAAAAAGTGGATATATTTTAATGGTCTATTTGTTTTTTTACCAAAATGAAACTATTTAGGATACCTTGAAAATAATTGGAAGTTGTTTAATCAACATCCGGTGCAAAATTATAATTTCTGCGTCACAAAATGTAACCCTCTATCTGACTCACTCACTCACCCAGTCCCTCGATCTGTGGGGTCGTCGGGGGAATCTGAGGGCAGAAGAATCAGTTTTCTGTCGCCATGCATCTCTGTCTGAGGCTGATCCTCTATACAAGTTTCTTATTTTCTAGACATGAATAATGTAGCGACGCTTCTTAAGATCTTTTCAACGATAAGGAAACATTTCACAAACTCATTTTTCGTGATTTACTGTAGAATGTAAAACTTGTTTTAATCAGAAGCATTTCTCTTTCAGCAAGGAAACAATAATATTGTAGCAAACTCAAATCCCAAAAAGTCAATAAAAACTTTTCTGGAAATTAAATCATCATCGAACAACTCTGAAAGTGCGACATACAATGAGTGTTATTTGTTTCAATAACTGTAGATACAAACTATGACGACAAACACATACACTCACACAAAGGAAAGAATAAGAGAATGGAATAAGAAAAAATAGGAAACAGTTTAACGCACTCGTAAAACAAGATGGTGAAATATTTTGTCCACTTCTAACAAACCTTTTCCCACAAAAGCTCAATTTGCGCAGGAGATTTAACAAAATTACCTTAAATTTCAGCAACATTTATGTGAGCAATTTAAAAATGCATCAATAACCACAACAAAACCATAGAAAAGATACTACCGTAAACAACAGAATGTGCAGTTGCAGAAACAATACTTGATTTAATCAAAAGCAGATAGGTCCAAGCGTTGTAGTTTACCAAGCGATCGTCACACAAGAAAAGAGCAAAGGATGAAGAACATATAATGAAAAATAGGGAACCAATTTAAAACTAGATAGAACCATCACAATTCCAGCTTTTGTTTACAACATATACAATTGCTTCGACCTCCATTGAGCACGTATGGGATTAAAAGAATCCAGACACCAAATACTTTATCACTGATAAATATAAGCATATAAACATTTGGCCGCAAAAATTTTACAACTCAAGCAACTTAACCAGTTCCCGTTTTCAAATGATAAAAACATATTAGGCTCAGAAATAAGAAGCTTAGAGAAAACAAAGTATTCGAAACCACCTAAAAAACAGTGAGAAGTGGAACCACCAATAGTATCCCAAATATCAAGAGACTTTCAGAGAAGATGTGAGTGGCTTAATCAGTGCATTTTTCTGGTGTCGAAAATCATTTCCGTGTCAAACGCTTGTTACATCCAAAATCTTGTCAGGTGATGTTGTGAGCGCCATGACGAAACATCAACATATAGAGGGTTTTATCCAGTACATCCCCATAGACCTCCACCTTTCACCTCAACAGGTTGCCTCTTTTCCTGGTAAAATCTGAACAATGTAAAGAAAAATCTGAGCTTGTTTCCATGAAGAAAAAACGGATTCAGTTCATTCAAATGATACTTTCCAGGCATTTGGGAAGGGGCATTGATGAATATTTATTTGCAATTGAGAACTATACCTCATCACCACGAAGAAACAAAATCTGACATTGTCAATTAGTGTCTGGAATGTGAGGCTGAAAGTTCTTCTTCTGATACTCCCCACCTTCCCCCCCCTCCCCCCATGATTTTGAGTTTTACATTCCGAATCACCGAGAAAGTGCAATTTGCACTGGAAGTAGATTAAACAATATTTAATCGTTTTAAAAACATCATAAATAGATTCAGCATGATGAAAAAACCCCAGAATTGATGTTTACATTTTTAAAATCCCTCATTCTTTGAAAAATCAGGCACAAGTTCAGCCCCAGAGGCCACAACTGACCCCAATACTAAAAGGGGACCCTAGAGGTGGTGCCCAAGGGTCGGAAAATTGGCCCCCGCTATTTTTGGACAGACTGGACCCCAATAATACCTAAACAACAACAAAGTCAACTTCGGCATCCAAATTCTTCGGGAGCGTTTTTATTACGAATGGATATAATTTTGAGTTTAACATTTTGCAACACTAAAATGTGAAAAATTCACTGGAATTGCATTAAAAAAATTTACAAATATTTAGAAAATATCATAACTAGATTCAGCATTATGAAAAACATCAAGATGGACATTACATCTTTAGGATCCTTCCATTATGTGCGGAGTTAGGCACGAGTTCAAACCAGAAGCCACACCTGACCTCAAATGCCAAAAGGCGAAAGGGGCCCCTGAAGTTGGTGCCCAAAGAGCGGTAAACTTGGCCCCAGCTATTTTTGCACAGGTGGGGCCCCAATGATCTAAAAAAAAAAAGGAACTTTGCCATCCAAATTCATTGGAAGCGTTTTTACGAGTGGATAATAATATTGAGTTTGACATTTTGTGACACCAAAAATGTAAAATTTTCACCGGAAGTGGGCTAAAACAGTTTCCAAATCATAACTAAATTCAGCATTGTAAAAAACGTCAATATGGACATTTACATCATTAAAATCCTTCCATTCTTTGCGGAGTTAGGCACGAGTTCAGCCCAGAGGTCACACGTGGCCTCAATACCAAAAGGGGCACCTATAGGTGGTGCCCAAAGGTTGGAAAACTTGGCCCCCAGTATTTTTGGACGGATGGGATCCCATTGAACCCAAAATAACAACAAAAAATAATTTAGGTATCCCAGTCCTACGGGAGCGTTTTTACGACACGTCATACTACACTATTTCTATTTAAATAAGATGGCTAATAATTTGAAATTTAGGCGACAACGTAATATTAAAGATTATACTTCTAACTAAGTTCTATTTTTTTTTCAGTTTTAAATTTTTTTGTAAAAGTAAGAAATGTATCTAAAAAGAACAACAAATCGAGGTATAGATTATAATAAACAGCACTTTGAACTTTGACTTCCACAGAGGGTCGCGACTCTTGTTTGACATCTGCTTTTATGCAAAATGCTTTTATGTAAAATTTTCTGTAACATTAATCTGGAAAAGGAGAAATTTAGTGGAAGGTCGACGGCATGTTCACCGTCTTTGTTGTCACATATTAGGTAAATTTACCCTGAGGCTAGAAATGAATAAAGTGCATGTCTTGATTAGTTCGACTTTTCCCCTTATCTCACATTTTATCCTTCATAATGAACGCGGCGCGCACTCTGACGTCAAGTGACGCCGATTGTCGTCTCTGTGGAAACCTTGTCATCAAACCATCTTGCTCCGGCCTTCCAAGACGCACATTGGGCGTAGGGGACCAAAGCATTTTTACAAACTGAAACAGTCTAGTTTCTTTGGAACAATTTAAAATTTTATTAAGAAAAACTAAATCTAGATCTACAGCCCGACAATGCGCGAATGTTTAACTATTCACCTGGGCCAGGCAGGCTGCCAGATTGGAAATGCCTGTTGGGAATTATTCTGCCTAGAGCATGGCATCCAACCAGATGGGCAGATGCCCTCAGACAAAACTATCGGCGGCGGAGATGACTCTTTCAACACGTTCTTCAGCGAGACAGGCTCAGGCAAACACGTGCCGCGCTCTGTGATGGTGGACTTGGAGCCGACAGTTATTGACGAAGTGAGGACTGGTACATACCGACAACTTTTTCATCCTGAACAGCTCATCTCAGGTACGTTGAAACAATAATATTCTAGACTAGATCTAGATTTTTAGATTTAAATCAAGAGGAAAGAATTTCCGCCATGAGTCGACCCTATTTGCAACTTTGTTTCGCTCTCCAAAAGATGTCGCATATCAATCATCCCCAATGTAACAATTGTACATCTCAATTTTTAACAAATGCGTTCTTTCTCAACTTCTAAGCTTTGAAACTTGCGTTCAAGTTTAAACCTCTTTGTAATATTCAATGCTCTTTCATTAAAATAAAGAAGAAAAAAAAAGACGAGTATAGCTGCTTTTATAAACGTTTTGAACAGTTCTCCAACACATGACTCATTTGTAGTATTGTACTGATAGAGCCTGTTCCTCGCAGACCTGGATCTCTAAAATACGTTTCTGGCAGTTTTGGCTCAGATTTTTTCTAGCTAGGCCTAGATCTAGTTAAATTAACACTATGAACACCTTGATATAGATTAAAAGCTCTTGACAACTATACCTATCTATATCTAGATCAGTTATTCCATTTTACACAAGACAAGATGTTACCAAAGTCTCAGCAATATAGATTTATCTAGACCTAGAATCTAGATCTTAGATCTAATAGTTATACTCAATTTCTTCAAAATAATGGACGATAGATCTAGGCTTGTAGGTGATAAGGCTGTTCTAATGCTGAAACAATATTCATTTAATATGAATTCAAATATTGATTTTTCATCCGATCTAGATCTAGACAAGATTTAGAACGCTTTTCATAAAAAAAAAGTAAAGAAAGAACCTAAGCAGCCAAATTAACAAAGCAGCTATATTTAGATCCAATCTAGGTCTATATACACGGAATAACATTTTTTATTTCGTTTGTAATACCACTGGGAAGATAGAAAGAAATTATAAAGGCCTGTCTATATAATTTTGAAAAATCAATCTGTTAAAATTAAGATTTGTGCATGATTTACTGTGGGTGCCTTACACTTTTAAATCTAAAAAAATAAAACGCAATCGCCAGATTTTTTAACCCTCGCTATTTTTCTTTTTAAAGGAAAAGAAGATGCCGCCAACAACTATGCCCGGGGCCACTATACTGTAGGTAAAGAAATTGTGGACTTGGTCCTTGATCGCATCAGAAAACTGGCTGACCTTTGTACTGGATTGCAGGGATTTTTTGTCTACCACAGCTTCGGAGGAGGCACTGGCTCTGGTTTTGCTGCGTTATTGATGGAGCGTCTTTCTGTAGATTATGGCAAAAAGTCTAAGCTGGAGTTCTCCATCTACCCAGCTCCTCAGATTAGCACTGCGGTAGTTGAGCCGTATAACTCTCTGCTGGTGACCCACACAACCCTGGAGCACTCTGACTGCGCTTTCCTTGTCGACAATGAAGCATTGTACGACATTTGTCGCCGAAACTTGGACATCGAGCGTCCTACTTACACCAACCTCAACCGGTTGCTGGCCCAGGTTGTATCATCTATCACGGCGTCCCTGAGGTTTGACGGCGCTGTAAACGTCGATCTTGTAGAGTTCCAGACCAATCTCGTGCCATACCCCCGAATTCACTTCCCTCTAGGGGTATTCGCTCCCGTCATCTCGGCCGAGAAAGCTTACCATGAGCCTCTGTCCACGCCGGAAATCACGAATTCTTGCTTTGAGCCAGGAAATCAGATGGTGAAGTGTGATCCCCGCCACGGCAAGTATATGGCGTGTTGTCTCCTGTACCGCGGGGACGTCGTCCCAAAGGACGTAAACGCATCCATTGCATCTATCAAGACGAAGAGGACAATCCAGTTCGTTGATTGGTGTCCTACTGGCTTTAAAGTGGGTATCAACTATCAGCCTCCTACAGTCGTGCCTGGAGGTGACCTGGCCAAAGTTCAGAGGTCAGTGTGCATGTTGGCCAACACCACCGCTGTCTCAGAAGCGTGGGCTCGCCTGGACCACAAATTTGACCTGCTGTATGCCAAGAGAGCGTTTGTACACTGGTGAGTTGCCGAAGTTTTATACAAGCCTGAACATGGAACTAAAATTTAAGTCGTGGGTTTTTTTGTTTTTTTTTTGCACTACTGAGTCTGGTTGCTTCTAGTCCTGAACCACATTATTGAATTCCAATGTTTGTAATCCCAGTTTTCAGAAATAGGTATTAACAAGAGCTTAAGGTAAACTAGGCTAAAATACATTTTAAAAAGTCAAGTTAACATTTTGTACATGTGTCAAAAACTTTAAAATTTAGTATGTCTCATATTAAACATGCCAAGCAATTTAAAACACCTAAAAGCTAAAAAAAAAAGATAGTAGAATTATTCCTCAAAATAAAATCTTTGTCAAAACGAACAACGACACTATAAAACACACCCACAAACTTTAAAGGTCTAAATAGGAGAGAGAGAGAGAGAGAGAGAGAGAGAGAGAGAGAGAGAGATAGACAGACAGACAGACAGACAGACAGACACAGAGAGAGACAGAGAGAGACAGACAGACTGACACAGAGAGAGACAGAGATAGATGTGAAGCGGAAAGCTACATTGAATTGCAAAAACTAGGGCTTTCCTCACTTGGACCTCAAGTACACTGGATAGAAATTAGAATAATCCTATTCATCATCAGGGTTTGAGAAAATAAAGCTAAAAATACCTTGTCTAATTAACACTTCAAAACAACTAATTGTAATATTTTAATTACAGAAACTTATACAACCGGTGTGATTGCACCACATTAAATTGTAAAAGCTTTAAGTGATTGATCATGCGTAACTTAAAAATTCCAAAATGGGTCGATTTTATTGCTTCTATATACATGTATATTATAATTGGCAGGATTCAATTGATTGCGGGAGGAAACAAGTCAAATTAATCAATTCAAGCCTGTTAAGATAATTTTTATACGCATCAAGAGTGAACAAAATTATAATTTTTGCAGCTTCAAAGCAAAAATAATATAGTCGTGCTTCATGTGGAGAGAATGTTAAGAAAATAACGTCCCTTTCTTCCCAATATATAAATAAACAATTTTAATGCAAAATTTGACAAAACCAGCAAAAAATAGACCCAATAAATCTTTTAGGAGTTTACGTTATTAATAGAGAATGAGCTGACAATTACAATATTAATTCAAGTGAGAGAAATTTGAAACAATCTGTGTAAGCTTATAAGTTTTTGGGGTGTCTTGAAAGATGAACTGTATTGTTTTCCTTATGTAGCGTCTATATTAAATTTTTACTAAACCTCCATCGCTGTTTCCTCAGGTATGTCGGTGAGGGTATGGAGGAAGGCGAGTTTGCTGAGGCCAGAGAAGATTTGGCTGCTCTAGAGAAAGACTATGAAGAGGTTGGTCTCGACTCCATCATTGCGGAAGACGACGGCGAGGAGGAATACTAAGCAACGCGCATCCAGTGAAGCAAGATTGGCTTGTGATGACTCGGTTTCTGAATTCATCCATTCATTGTAGCGGTAGAGGCTTTTGAAAAGTGAAGAGTGGAAGATTATAGGGATTAAATATGAAAAAGTCTAGTTAACACCCGACAAATTATTGTAAGGAGGATTTCTTTTAGTTTGAATTTTCAAAACTGTTTTTTAGAAAATGGCAGACTACGAGAAAGGAGCATTGATTCAACTCGCGATATCTGCAGGTAAAAGTCACAGACCTATCTCAGCATAATTAAAGGATTGCTGGGAAAACTCTACCAAGCATATGGAGAGAAATGCACCAGAGATAGTATTCGGTTATATTTTAGAGAATACATAGTAGTTGTAGAGGATGAAAAGATATCATTTTGTATACACCTTTTACTTTTTTTATAGTCGTTATATTAAACTGTATTTGATATAATACAAAATAATGCGATGAAATTCTATTTTCTTCTTGTTTTTTTCTTTCGCAAAGGGTGTTTTGTTATGTTTGTTTAGCCGGGCAGATCTAAGAACAATTCAATTCAAACTTTTACGAAATGCCCAAGCTCTACGTTGTTGAAACGCATTTTTCGTAATAAACTAATCTTGTAGGAGACATGGTAAAGTGACCTTCACGTTTGACTCACATTGTTTAGGCCCTAAAACAGTAGAAAAAATGACTCGCAAAGCTCAACATTCAAAAAAGATGACGCCCACAACATAATCTAAATCAAGGGCTGATTCAGACTCAAGATATTTTTTAAACTCTTGATCGAGATTTTCGACTTAAATCTATTCAAAGTTGTAGGCCGACAGAATTCAACAAACGAAGCGATCGAAACCATTTTGTTTATGTATGTTCTTCCTTTCCTTTTTCGTTAATAAGATTTACTGAGGACTAATTCCTGCTTCGTAACTAATTTTAATTAGTAATGTATAATTATAAAGCTCAACCTTCTATTTTAATTTTGATATTGATTCTAAGCATGAAATGGCAGTACTAAGCAGTCATAATAATTTTCTAAGACTTCACTGAGATTGCATTTTGCAGCAAAGAAGTTATCACCAAACTACTAACTAACCGTTAGATTTAAAAGTTAAACTTTAAAATTTTTTCAAATAAAAAAAGTTTTTGTATATCTAAACAGCTTTAGGAACTTGATGCTGTCCAAGTTTTACTTTTTCCGTAAATTAAAAATGACTTCCAACTTCCATTTTTCAAATTGCCAACTTATGAACTAATGAAGTATGAACTGCTTTGCCCTGCTTATACTGCAGAATATGGCAAATCAATGCATTCCAAATTATCTAGTCACAAAATGACCAATGAAATCAACATTTAATGACAAGCAAAATACAAAATTTTTTGGAAATAAAAGGCTTAGAATAATCACCATGAAACAAAAATTTAATGTTTTTAATTCTGGTATCAATGAATATGAAAGTTTCTTTATTTATCGAACATGGTTTTTGTTTTTGTTTTAGATCACCATGGCATAATCAAAGTTTATAAAATGTAAAAAATGTGTATACATTATTATCATCAGTTAACGATGCCAAAAAGCCATAGGCTAAGTAATTAATGCACTGAAAAAAAAAATCAAGAAATACAGTAAAACAAATGTAATTTTTTAAATCTCAATAACATAAGTTTAAAATATACAATTTTAAGAAAAATTGAATGTTACAAAAATTGAAAAAGACCAAATCAAAATGATATTGCATACTATAAGTATAATAAATAAGTGGGCCTATCTACTGTATCTTTAAATTTTAATGAATGTTGAAAATAATGAAACATAAATGATAAAATAATAAATGTTCAGTTTGTACTTAATTTGAAAGTTAAACTTAAACAACCGAAATCTGAGATAAAACAAGTTACAATACACATCTAGAGACCTTAAGCACACGCACCGTGTCTCACTACGCGTACGTGAAAATCGGGAAAGCAGATAGAGCAAACACCAAAATAATGAAACCAGTTTCTAAAAATAGACCCACAGACGTTCCCGTCATACTCACGCGTTGCTGCTTAAAGTCTGTACTATTCAATCATGCAACTCGGAAACATTTAATTTTTAAGTTAACATTTTCGTAAGTTCGCGGTTAAGTTGATAATGTATCTCAATCTAAGTTATAATTATAAAAATAATCAAGTGCCGTCTTCAGTCCGAAGGTTGGCAACCATGTCTCTCCATTCTTCTCTGTACTCGGCCTCCCGTTTCGCATCTCCATAGCTTGTCGACCCTGACCATTCCTTTACATCGTCCATCCATTTCCTTTTTGGCCTTCCCTGTCCTCTCTTCCCTTCGATTTTCCCCTCTAGGGATTGTTGTACTTGTAGCAAAGGTCCTAGCTGCCTCTCATGATGCGTCCAGCATACCTAAGTTTCCGCTTTATAAGTTGTTGCAACAGTCTTTCGACGACATCAGCCATTTGTATAATTTCTTTGTTTGTTTTCTTTTCTGTCCATGGGACCTTGAGAAGTCTCGTGTAGCACCACATTTCGAAAGTCTGTATCTTCTTTTGAACCGTCTTGAAATAGGTCCATGCTTCGCAACCATAGTTGAAGACTGAGAATATGTAGCACACCAGGATTCTTTTCTTAGTATTGAGACCAACGTTCCTGCGTAGCAACTCTGTGTTCTCCTAATCTAAGTTACCGGTGTAAAATCACCTGAGGACAAAGATTTTTTAAAACCTTTCTCCAATTTGCCTTTATTACAGTAGTTTAATGCGTTTGCCTTACTTCTATGCTTATACGTGGGTCGTTTTCAGGCGGACATGCAACTCGGAAACATTAACATTCTCTGAGATTGAGAGATTAACATCATTAAGTAGAAGTGCCCGAAATAGACATGCACTTAACTCTAACAGTAACAGTATAATTCAAACCTAGCAATAACATGGGAATGGGATTAGATTTACTAGAACGCAAATTATCTTTCCTGTTTGCTAACTCCCTCTTTGATTGAATTTGAAGTCAATTGCTTGCACTTGCAGGCAATACCTATAACTTTGTGCTCTATTTTTAAGCAATACTACATTACTAGCGTCGGCACCCAACGCCATGCCACTGAAAAAAACATAGCTTGAACTTTTGATCGTAGTGTACGTGTCGCCTCTAAGCTTTTTAATATCAAGAGAAGTTTCATGGCGAAGGTCCTTGCTTAGCCTAAATTTTAGTAAAAGGTCCAAATCGCACCAAAGGCGACCATTGCATCCGGAAGCACACCACCACTAAGCCTTACATTACACAACTAAGTAATACTTATAGTAATACAGAGGACAAACAGTAACATGCAAAGACGTAAATCTATTCGATAGCAGCGGTAGTTCGTCTTTAAGTTTAAACCTTTTGCCTCTTTTTTTTAATAAATACACAGCAAAGAGTCGTCGACGAAAGAAATAAAGGTCAACGGTCAAATACTTGAAGTTGAACGTGTTACAAAATTCAAATATCTAGGCTCAATAATCTCCGACGAAGGATCAAAGCCTGAAATACTGTCCAGAATAGTCCAGACTACAGCCGCTCTGACCAAACTTAATTTCCTCTGGAACAATAAGAACATCGCTATCACTCAGCTCTAACTCGAAGATCAGACTGCTACGTTCGTTGGTCATGTCAATTTTTCTCTATGCCTGTGAGTCGTGGACACTGAACGCTGAGTGATAGTGATACTGAAAGAAGAATCAGAGCCATGGAAATGAGGTGTTACAGAAGACTACTTGATATCTCATATAAAGAGCACATCACAAATCAGGAAGTGAGAGGGAGAATTAAAAATGCCATTGGACCACCTGTTGACCTTCTGAGCATCGTTCGGCAACGGAAACTGAAACTGAAATGGTAGGGGGACACTACTCGCTCATCTGGCCTTGCCAAGACCATCATGCAGGGTACCGTAAATCATGGAGGCAAAAGGCAAAGGGAGGCAGAAGAAACGTTGGGAAGACAACATCAAAAAATGGACAGGACTTGAGCTAAGAAACACCTTACGGATAGCTGAAGATAGAGAGGAATAGAAAGCTGTGGTTATGACTATGAGTCCTCTGCTGCGCCCCGACGGATCCCAAACCTAAGGGATAGGTGATACTGATAGGTGACTATAGTCCGCTAATCCAGGGCAATCTATACCGTTTTATTATAAAGTTATACTGTTTTTGTTTTTGTAGGCAAAATGTCACTGTTAGTGTTCAACCGCCAGAGCTGCATAAGACAGACACTTCATACCAAAATATTCTACAACGATCCCTCACACTCATCACTATTTAAACTCGTTGGAATTTCAATATGAGTTGTCAATTAGAAAGACAAACCAAACGTTGAAACAAGAAGGAAATACCGAACTATGTGTCATTATTGAACTGTACATCTTTTCCTCTCAAAATTGAAAACTTTATTTACGGTTATAATATACAAGTGTTTTGGGTTTGTAAATCTTTTCTTGGTGAATTGGATGTTGTGCAATGTCTCTCGGTTTGGGGTTTTTGTTCATAATGCTGAAAATCCTAAGATTTTCACCTTCTCTAAAATACAAGAAGATACAATGTAACATGTAACCGGCCTGGGTCTCTGATTCTGAAGATAGGTCAGAAGCTTAGGCATTTTTAAAATTGATTTTCCATTCGACTGCGTACTTTTCCTGTCGGCCCAACAGCATTGAATGGCGGTATGTGGGCCAACTTCCCTAAATACCTCGTCAAAAAGTAAGCAGCATGTCTCATCGCGAAGTGTGTGTGTTTTGTTGCAGCTGCTTCGAGAAAGACCGACGCGTCGCTTCCATCAAACTGCTTGTGGTAGATCAGAGGAATCAGGACATCAAACACTACATCTCCTACGCTGGCCTTGTCCTCGTCGTCATCGGCTCCATATATTTCGTCTTCTGCATATGCTGCAAAAAGCCACAGCTCAACGCCAGATAAGACAGAGACTGCTTGAGGTTAAACTACGGTTAGAAATGGTAAGAATACACGCAAAAAATATAAGAAAAAACATTTTAAAAGCTTTGTGATGTGTCTTCTATTATTTATTTTTAGATTGTTTTTATGATTAGTTATTGTGTACGTGGTATGCATAAAAGAACTGAATTTTTTTCCAATATTATGCTTTTTAAGACGCTGTATCAATGATGAAAGTTCGTTCTACTTGTAAAATTTGAGCTTCAAAAGAGAAAAGTATAACGTCGGAAAGATTTTTTTAAAAGTTATTTTTGTGGAATGGAAAGTAAAATATCTTACAGATGGCGAAAGGTCATCGATTCTTGGAATGTGCTCATAATATTTGCAAAAGAAATGATTTGGTGTTTAAGGAACAATAACGCAACTGCACGAGAATAATTTAAGACTCCTTTTGCTCCATTCTAAATTGGAAGTAAACCTGTTATTACATAAACATAACGAAACGCAAAGGCCCACAAAATGAAACAAGATCAACGATTGGTATTGGTTAAGAAATAAAAAGAAAAAAAAACTCATACCATATATATATATATAAGTTGATAAGCTGAGTTTAAGACAGTAGGCCTAATGGTGATTTAAGATATTTCACAAACATTAAGTTTGAACAACGTTCTTATACTTTTCTGTAAAAAAGAATACAAGGTGATTTGATTGAAAAAAATTAAAGACGAATACGTTTTATTCTTCGAAAATATTTATTGGTCTCGTAAAAATGATGTTGTTTTGCCTTCAAAATGTTCATTTTTATTCAAAACAATGTGTTATTTTGAATTTTAAAACGTTTCACAGTGTTACCAATTACAATGTTCACCCTGAGCAGCAACGATAAGAGTTTTGTGCTTTCTCGTGTTCCAAGTTGTTTTATCACTTACGTGAGGGGTGTTCTTTTCAAAATTTTCATCTTTAACGACTTTTGCATTGCTTGAGAAACTGTTGAGGCAGACAATATGATTTTTGTGGATGAAGCATTTTGACTTTTGTTATTCCTGGCGCCGTCTGTTCGTCTATTTTTATCTCCATCACAAACAACGACACATATTGTGCTGTAATTTATGTATGTTGCTAGTACAATGAAGCAATTTCTTTGTGTTTTCTTGTGTTCCAAACTGTTTTAAATATTGCGTAATTGATGTTTTTCATTTCAATATTTTGCCTTTTCCGCCTCTCAATTCGTTAATGAGGTAGACATTTTAATTTCTCTGGATGTAGTAAATTTAAGGAACCGGACATTTAACATATCATGTTCTGCGCCGGCATTTTGACTTTGGTTATTTCTGCGTAATTGATGTTTTTCATTTCAATATTTTGCCTTTTCCGCCTCTCAATTCGCTAATGAGGTAGACATTTTAATTTTTCTGGATGTAGTAAATTTAACGAACCGGACATTTAACATAACATGTTCTGCGCCGGCATTTTGACTTTGGTTATTTCTGGCACCGTCGTTTATTGCCATCTTTTTCGTCGTGCCCTATCCCGTGGCAGTAACCGCCCCAACCGGCACCTGGTCTGTACTGGCACCTCCCTGAGCGGCAGCCTCGGTCATCTCGGCCAGGTGGTTGTTGTGATGTTCCTCCCGGATATGGCGAGACAGGTAGCCAACGTTCTGCAAACGCGGCTCCCACCAGACGGCCACCAGTCGGTCCCATGGCATGCCTAGCGACGGACACTTAACGCATGCTGATGCAGAAGTTAGATCACAAAAGATGACCAGGACCGAGTTGGGAGCTCTCTGGTAGATTCCCTCTATGGGACCGAATCTTTGGAGGTTAGGTGGAAAAGAAAGAAAGCACAACATACATGAAATGCACATGTTTATTGATTCAGTTATGCTGCATCATCACCAACTTATCTACTGAGCACCACTAACACCAACACTACCGCCATCATCATCATTATCATCATCATCATCATCATCATCATCATCGTCGTCATCATTATCATCATCATCTTCGTCTTCTTGTCCCTCAATCATTTCCAAAAACTTTGATTAGCCTTTTTTCACACTAACTCATCTTATTCCTCAATTACAAAAGAAGACCACTCTAAGCATTCTTTATTCCCCTTCAAATATATAAGAGAACAACCTTTACGTCCGTTCTCTTGGTAATCATAAATATTGAACATTGGTTACACCACAGAACTATGATTCCTACCGTGTGAGGTAAGCATAAAGATTATGCAGGGTGAAGACGGTGCGATGCGGACTGGCGCTCCAGCTGATGCGAACAGAGCTGAGTGGCAAGAGTCCACGCGGCGCACTTTTCATGGACTTGTGGAGTATCTCCTCGTCTAGCACACTGAGGACGACCAGAGCACAGACTTTGTAGCGAAACATACTAATGGTTCCTTCTCGAACTCCATTGGTCTTATTTTTGCATTAAAAACTGAAATAGGCCTGCTACATGGGGTGAGCAGTGGTTCAATTGTTAGGGCGCTTAACTGCTATTTGAGTGGTCCCGGGTTCAATCCTCCGTCCGGACAAGAATTTATTTACTTCCCTGTGCCCACCCAGCTTTTTATAGGTAGCTAGGTCTCTTAAAACTTTGAGAAAGTAAAAGTGTCGAGGAAAGTCATGAGAAACTACCTAATTATGCCGAGTGACAAGAAAAAAGGACCTTCTCCTTGTTCCCTGACACTCGTATCGAATATTTGGCTAACTTGAGTTACTAATATACCACTTGAGAATTCAATACTATTAGTTTGATTAAAATATGGAATAGCATTGAAGAATTGTTTCAGTTTTAAAGCTTAATCTACCGTGGCGTTATGGTCTAGAGGTAAACACTCAACCCCGGACCGAGAGATTCAGAGTTTAAGCCCTGTTGGAGTTTAGTCCTTCGGAAAGACATATCCTCGGATCACTCAAGTGCTAAACGTATAAACGACTAAAGGCAGTGAAAGATCTTGCCAGCATGCTTGAGTAATGCGCTTTTACTGTTGCACCTCTATTAGCTCACAAAACATTAGGCTGGATAATAACTTGTCGGGCATTCAATATAAAGCGCTCAGAGCATTTAACTTTTTAAGTGGATTAGACTGAATAAAAAAACCGCTCTTTATGGAGTGGCTAATTTTACCGGTATTTGTGTTAGAAAACAAAGGTTGAAAGAGGTATACACATAAAAAGGCGCATGTTACACCTCTTTTGTTAAAGAGACGCCGAATTGCGTTCTCATAAATGAGCTTGTGATGTTCGAAACCAGACGGTAGAGTTCTGATAACACAACATTGCATTTAGTTTTCTTCTACACCCTTTTTGATGCGGAACCCTTCACAAAGTATAGCTGATTTCATCAAATCAATAGATCTGAGTCTTACTTTGCACCTTGTATACAGATGTGCATCCGAGGAGAGGGTTGGGGCACAACCGGCAGGAAAAAGTTTGATACACCATGTGGACCTGTGAAACGATAGCCATATGGGAGCATGAAAATAATATATGTTCCGCAGCATTTTATAAGACCTAGTACGAAAAACTCGCCACAAAGGATCAAAATTGTGTAAAGTCTGTTATCTCTTTTTCATGATTGGGTTAATTTTCAACAACGGTGTGTGTATGTGTGTGTGTGGGGGGGGGGGCTACATTTGATCTTAATTTTTTTTACCTGAATACAGGCTATTTCTGAAGGAGGAAGTGAAACACCGACAACTTGTAAAATACGGCTGAGCTAATCTACCAAGCACTTGTTCCTGATGATTTTTTGAGAACTTAAACGAAACACATTTCTTATTTTAAAAAAACAATTGGCTGAAATGCTTACGAGGAGTCTGCGATGAGAAAATGTAACCCATAAAATCGTGGCGAGGGGGCGCTTTCTGAAAAAAAAAA
>BMAT01006750.1:36874-56100 GCA_019649035.1 Elysia marginata
GGGGTAAAACCATAATGAAGATATTGATAAACTTACCATACCAAGAGTCTCTTATTTAGAGGCTGATTTCAAAGAAAAATCAGAATCAGTATAAGATTTTTTCTATGTCATATGAACTGTTATTGAGTTGATTGATCTTAACCCATCATTAGAGAAGCTCGGGGGCTGATGGAAAAAGTGAGTTTGATTTCTTTAAATTTTAATTTTGTTTGCTTGTTTTTTCCTTGAACAAAGTAAGCTCTAATCTCAAGCACCTGAGTGTTTAACTTTTATTGATTTATTTCTGGAAAATAAATTTTTAGAAAGTTATTATTGTAGATATTGTTTATTTTTTTTTTATCAAAACAATATAAATGGAATTAGTTTTGTCTTAGTTGTAGTTAGTCTAATAAGCAAAATGTAGTTTAAGGCGGTATTTGTCATTCTGCCAAAAGTTACTCAGGTGCTAAGATTATAAGTCTTTTGACATAGGAAAAAACATTCTGGAAATGAATGAACTTAACTTTCTAGGTCGCACAGTACATTTAATCCACTAGTTAATTATTTTAACCAAAAATGTTGAATTCATCAGACAAGGTTTTGTAATAAGAGTAAAATGAAATGATTTTTCAGTTTTAAATTAGAGATTTAACTCTGGAGAAACTGGACTAGAGTAATCCATAGCCGTTTCATGTTTTTTCATGCCAGATATTCGTCAGCAACTTGTGTTGATGGGACAACAAGTAGTGGAGGTTGAAAAGAAGGCTGCGTCATATCTTAAAAGACATTCAAAAGTCCAGGTATGAGGTTCATGTGCTTTTAACTGTAAAGCAGTGTTGAAATGGGGCTAAAGTATAGGTTAAATTCAAGATCAGTTTAAATCAAAATAAAATATAAAAGGTATATATTAAAATTGAAGTGAAAGACATTTTTTTTACAGAGCCTAAAATACGAAAATGCTCTAAGTGGTTTACATGAGTAACAGGCCATTACCAATAAAATTGCCCTCTGAACAGCTTATTTAAAGCACATCACTCCAACATACTGACATAGTGACAAGGGCATTCCTTGCCCATAGCTGAATACTCATTCAGCGCTTGAGTACAGCAAGCAAATCTGAAGTGTGCAAATAGCCTTTTCCAAGGACAAAATGCCAACTTACCAAGCCTCTTGATCCAAGAGCAAAACCCTACCGCTAAACCACAACACCACAGAAACAGCCAAGACAATAAAAACAGTTTGAATTTGAATTAAAGATAATTTTATGAGCAACCATTTTTTATTAATGTTTTTAAGCTGTATCCTGTCTTCTTAAAGAGACTAAAATTAAAGACTCTGGCTTATCTGTATCTTGAATTATGTTTTTGTGAAGACAATTGAGTGGTCTCTTTGTTTAAGGATTGCAACTCAAAACTAACCTGAGCGACTTGAGCCTGATTTGACCAGGTTGCCTCATATATAATACTACCTGATTGGTGTTCTCATTAGATATTATAAGTTACTTTCAGCAGATACATAGATATTGCTGAGGGAACCTAATTGGCAATCTGTTTCTCACTGCTTGATTTGTCTTGAACAATGAATTTAAGTTGTCAAAGTAGATAAAGGCACGGTACTGTTAAAGCTAATGAAAATTAAGTGTTGGTAATGAATACTTTTTTTCTTGATTTACAGGACCTGTCATTTATCTGTTTGAAAAAAAAAGTAAAGTCTCTGTTTCTTTCAAGAAAGTGGGAGTGAGTGAGAGAAATGATATGAATTTTTTTCTATTTCAGAACGACTATCACAATCTGATAGGCATCACGGCTGATCTAGTTGATGCTCTAGAGGCCACAGTTCAAGGTCGTCCAGTAAGTGAGGGAGAGGCCATATCATATGGCTTTGTTAGTTCTAATCTTTATTTGCAGCTCTTTTTTATAGCTGTGCTCCTGCCTTCCTCTTCACTTTTCTTCTTTTTTGCTATCAGGAAAAAAAAATTTGTCCCTGTGACTTACTCGTCTAATTTCAAGTAAATCTTTGCAATCATTGTAATATATGAAAAAAATACTCCAATTAATCATTGCAGTTTAAATTCTTTCAAAGCTTTGTAAATGTGAGGGCCATATGACATAAATGTTTTGGTAACCTGAAAGTAAAAGGATTGGTGTGGTAGGATAAAAACATTGTTTATACTGTAAGGACACTAGTTTTCAAAAGTATCTGGCTTGGACATTTTTGTAAATCTCTTCTGGTATGAGGAACTTTTTTTTATGAGCAATTAAAAACAAAATTTAATGATAATTCATAGATTATATGTGAGGGGGCCAGGGCAAATCAGATATGAGTCCAAATTCTCACATGTTGAGTTATAATTATTTCCTAAAACTGTATTTTTATATAAATTCTCTTTAAATTTAGAGCTTGAAAAACTGAGGTCTAACTTTTCTACATAAGGAGTTGTTTCATTCTGAAGACAATAAAAATAGTAAACTATATAACAAAATGTGAAGCGCTCGCACAAAATGAAAATTAGGCCTCTTGGATTCCTTGTCTTTCAAGTGCAGTAAGATATTCAAATAATTTTTCACCATCATAGAGAGCTTTTGAAGGCCTTTCCACAGACGTATATAACTCTACATCCCAAGATTTTGCATGTAGACTGATTTTGGGACTTCTACACAAATGCTATAATTAAAGGTTCAAAATGAGTGTGATGGACTTGTGCCTGATTCAATCTGGCTGCCTCACATTTACTTGATGATCCAAGCATGCTTATTAAAAATATTTTCAGATCCTTTCCTAGTATCTAGTACTTTGATTGTTTTTTTTTATGTTTGTTTATTTGTAGCAAGACTTGAAATTAGGGTGAAATGATTTGGTCTTAGTAACTTCATTAGAAATAAAAATCCAAGGTATATACCTTTATAAGTAGAGAGGTTACCCTTTTTGCATGGAATGAAGTATTTCTAACTAACCCTGTTTTGTATTTACCTTTTGAAGAAATGACGTTCAATGTTTTTTTTTCAACACACTGTCAATTTCAGACTTAGTTTACTGATGTAGCTACATGACTTGTTTGTTTTTTCAACTTTGTAGCCAAGTTTTGTTAGATTATTTGAAGTATGAGTCTATTGAAATGCCCTGCAATCATTCTAATGGAGTCAGATGCTGGAAGTATGGTTTTAAGAAACTGCCTTTTTTAAATTTGATTTATTCCCCGTTTTTCTGTTTATTTCAAACCTGAAGTAGTCTCTATATTGTTCCATAGAACTTCGATAATTTTATGCAATATGTGACATTTTGTAAACTCCTGAAAATGCCTTGACCAAAATATCAACCATTTTGAACATTCTGGTCTTTAACTCATTTGCTCTGGTTGCAAGAAATATTGGAGACTTAGATGCTAAGCAAATGTATTTTTAATTTATTAAAGGAGTGACAAATTTTGTAAACCAAAGATTTTTTAAGCCTTGAAACATTAATAACTTTTTGTTGATTGTCAAAACTATACAATAATTTGTTGCCTTTTAGCAGTTTTATCCTAAAATATTACACACTCCCAACATGTACCTAAATTTACTACAATTCCCTTTAAGTTTTATATTGATTTTTAACATTTGAATTGCTTTGAATACTGCTTTTTTGTCTTTAGATTGATATGGTAAGTCACATGCATGGCATGGCATTGCTTCCTTCAAAAACAAATCTGCTTTTAGTTAGATTGCATAAGTATTTATCTGTAGGAGATTCAGGCATGAATGTTTAGCTGAAGCATTACATAAGTTTGGTATCCTGTCTACTGTTGTCTTCCATGATGCATCTCTGTTTATACATATACATATACAGTCAACACTGCTTAAATCAATATTTTTTAAAGATGAATTTACTTCAATTGATTCTTATTTTTTTAGCTGTCCAACTGGGACAATTGTATATAAGGGCTTGCACTTAACTTGATTTTTCACCTCAGTGGATATTATTGGTAATGTAACATGAAGATTGACATATGTCTTGCATTCTGTCCAAATGAGTCGGAAAGCTTAGTTTGGAGATATAGGCTTTCAAAGTTTAGTGTGTGATCAGAAGTCAATTTTTTTTTTATTTTAGATATTGACACAAAAACCATTTCTAAACAGTTTTCACACCTGATGGATGTTCAAATTTCATTGTTTAGGTGTTTAATTTTAATTGGTATGATTGCTGAGGCCTCAATACCTTTGCAGTTATCTAAACTTATAATGCTGTTTTCTCCCCTTTCTGAAATTTAACAAGTCCTAACCCTGCCAACTTCAAACGGCTATAACTTCATACAGAAGCATGATAGAGCTTTTCTGTTTGTTGTATTTAAAAGTAGAGAAAATAAGCTTTTCAGTGATACCAATATCTGTCTACCTTCCAATTTCGACTTAAGACTCATTTGGACTGGTTGCAAGACATATGTTGAGTTGACTGAACATGTATGTCTTTGTGTTGCTAGTAAGTAGTTGGCCTACTTCCTGGTAATTTCCTTGACAATAATAGACATAGATCGGTGGAAGGTTGACCACAAATTTTTGCATATTGTTCCTCCTTTCTTTGCATGTCTGTTCCGTCATGTATCATTGTTTGTTGAAATAGTTTTTGCTAAAAGATAAGAAAGTTTAATAAGAAAGAGAACATTTGAAACTTGATATTTTTATGAATATGAATTTGTTGAAGAGTTTTGTTTAAACAGCCTCTTCAGTTTATGATTTTTTCCCCTAAAACTCTGCATGTGTTTACATTGTATTTTAGTTGTTTTTGTACAAATATTTTTTTTGGAGGCATGAAACTCATGAATGTGTCTTTTGGGGAAAAAAAGTTTATGGAAGGAAATAGAAACAGGTATTCACAATTTTAAGAATGGCTTCATGGTACGTTCCTTGGCTGTAAGCATTTTTATGTTGGTTATGGTAATATTTATTCTCAAAACCACTGTAAACTTCATTGCACTCCTTGGTTTATTATACAAATCTTTTGCAACCGGTCAAAATGAGTCCTTTAATCATAAATTGGCAGTGTTAGGACTTGCGAAACTTAAAAAATGGGAGAATGAGCATTTAATGTTAAGGTGACTATAAAGGTGTTGGAGGCCTTACCAACAATATCAATTAAAATTAAACACATAAAACATGAAATTTCCACATGAACTTAGTGTGAAAATTGTTTAGAAATGGTTTTATCGTTATTATCTAAAAAAAATTTTACTACTGAAAAGCCATTAAACTTTAAAAGGCTATATATGTCAAAACTAAGCCATTTAACTTACGACTCATTTGGACAGAATGGCAGACAAAACTTTTAAACAATGCTAAACATTTTCATCTCATGATCTATGTAGTGATTAAAACTCTGCCAATACTTATATTTTTTCTTTCTTTTTAATAGAGACTGTGATGTTATGGAACGTAACAATTTTTTCCTCTGAAACTCTGAATTTATAAATAATTCTTTAAACTAGGCCATGGCTTGTTGTAAAAAAAAAATTGACTGTTTTTTTTTTGTTTTTTTTTTGCCCTCCTCATATGAAGTAATGGCTTTAAGGAAAATAGAATGTCTCTTAGAAGCTAAAATATCTACATTAACTTTATTGTATCTCTGTATCAAGTTATTTCAACCAGTGAACACATTTTTACATGTATTTCTAAAACTCTGCTTGAAATCGTGATGCATCATGTCTCTAATCTAAAATCCTTTATTTGTGATAGGTTTAGCTGATCAGTTCTATTGTCTGTTTCATTTTTTGGCCAAGAGTGTGAAGCCAGTGAAAAAACAAGGAAATTCTGTGCTTCAGAAGTTGACTTTGTTGAGTGTCTGGTGGCACTGGGGAAGGGTTTGATCAGTGTAAGGTATACATGTACGAGGACAAACAGAAATTTTACTGGAGGCATTCTCAATGTTTCTAAAATGTATTTGATTTAAAACCCTTCTGATTTCCTTTAAATCCTATTTCTATCATCTTTATTCAACTCCATAACACTGCCTAATGCGTGTAATCTAAAATTACCTGTTGCTCTGACCACTAAGAGTTATATTTTTATAGAGTAAAATCTTTACGATAAAGCAGGCACATTTAGACTGTCTTTATCATTTCAAATGATGTATAGTATTGCTTTATTAAAAACACTACCATATTTAATAAAGCTTGGTAAAAATCAAAGTGGTATGATTGACATTTTCTCCGAAGGCATAAGTTTAAACATTTTCAAACGTCTTGTGTATAAAGAGTATTACAAAGTGGTGTACCTGTGAGAAGACTCACACCTTCAGAGCTGAACAGTTTAAAGTAGCATCCCTTTTACTTATTATTATGAACATTCAATGCAATGAAAATGTGAGCAAGTCATGGTCATTTAGGCAAAAGCCGGAATTCGGATGTATTCACTTCTTTAACCCTTACTAAATATGTCTTGTATATTTTTAACTGAATCCCTCCGCCCCTCATGAAAGTTTTTTTTTCATTTAATAAATCTGGCAAGAGCTTTTTTTTTTAAATTTATTGCGATCTTTTAGGTACCAGGTGTTGTAAAATTTTGTTGTCCATGTGTTTATTGCATGTGATGAAACTTCGCTATACTTTCCACCTAGGGCCATAGTCACAACACTGTAGTAGCGTACGTCTGACATAAGCTTAGTTGCGAAGTAGCTAGAGGGTGTTTAAAGTCAGACTTTACGCCCCATGCACAACAGTCACACAGGCCCCCTTCTGGCTACTTCAGACTTATAGTTTGTTTTACCCTCGTTAACGGGAGGAAGAGCCATCGCACATGCGCAAAATCAGTTCCTGTTTCTTTTCCCTTTCGTTTCCATGGTTCATCGGCTTGGCGCGTGTGCGGTAGACCATGACGCCTGACTGCCAGCCTCATGTTGGCACGTGAAATTCACACCCCGGCTAGAAAGAGCCCGATTTAACATAGACATCAGAAGAGCCTTCTGACTTCGCCGGGCGGCAAACCTGTGATTTTTTAAAAGTTAAATGCCGAGAGAAATGGGAAAATTGAACTAAAAGGCTATCTTCATAGCCCATCAACTTTGCCTACAGTTTTATTGTAGCTGTTGTTGGGTCATTTTTCTTTGTTACTTTAACTAGTTTATTCAGGACATCACTGATTATTCTGACTGTTGTTTATTTATCAACTGTTTTCCCTCAAGATTCTTATAATTAAGGCCGTCGAAGTGGTTAAGGGTTTTTTTTACCACGAAACTAACAGCCCACCGCTTGTAGTCGAGCCCATGAACTTCAATGATCGAGCGGCATCAGTCGCCTTTGCTTGTTTACATAGCTAAGTCACGAGTTACACGACCTATCACAGCCGCGTAAGTTAGTCACTGCTTTACACACCGTCTAGCGCAAGTCGTGTGTTGTGAATTGATAACTAGTGTAACGTCACGACTAAAACGATTTAGACGGGCTTCTAAATTTACTACGGTGTTGTGACTACGGGGCCTAGACTTTATCTCTTAGCTGATTAAGCTGCAGCAATAATTTTATATCTTATCTTATCCTTGCAGGTTTTAGTTCTTAAATTCTTATTAGCGTTAGATCTGTAGATGAAATAATCAAAACCTAGGCCTCATACTTTTATTTTAAAGTCTTTGTGATATCCTAGTAAGATGTTTCTATTTTCATTTTTTATGTGAACAAGCATCACAACAAAAAGAGTCTGGAAAAAAATCAAAATCTACCAAATTTATTTGATATTGATTGAAATCTGTATTTAATCCAGAATCATAGATGCAACAGATTGCGAATTTCACATATTTTAACTTTAAGTAAAAAATTAAACAAGGAGAAACATCAGCATTGTTTCAATTGAATGCATGCTTGATATTCAAGTTGATGCATAGGCCATCTTTAAATAATTTACTTTTTGATGCCTCCAACCCAGCTCTGCCTCACAACTACCAACTATTGAGTCCAAATAGCTCAAACCTTGACAGTTGGAATACTTTTTTTTTATTAATATGAACTGTATTCAGATTTTTAAATTTATTTCTCCTTTGTAATGTATACTGATTATTCAAATTTTATATGGGCCTAATTTGAAGTCAAATTTTGTTCTTCTGAGGTTGAAATATCCTAATGAATGGAACAGTCAGTATTTATTTTTCTAGGAAAAAAGTAGTACATGTATTTGGCATCTCCTTATCCAGATATATTATTATGATTGTTTCCCCATATTTTAACTGCTCTTTTGTTTTTAAGTTACTAATACAATTCTAAATGTCTCACATGAAAAACATCACGAAATGGTTCCATGGCTTTAATTTTCAATGCCTGGTAGACCTCGGCAACTTAGTTTTCAAGTTCAATGCATTTTTTTAAAGACATGATTTTAAACTGGCACGTTATTTTTATATGTCTTTGACCTAGATAACACCCGAGTACCTTCAGCAACTGTGTACCCGCCTGTTCAGCACACACATGTCGGCCCCGCCTCCTGTAGATCTCACTCGGCCCGGCACTGCGGGTGAAGCCCTGAGGGCCTCGGTCATTCCTCCACCGTGAGTAGTACATGATTCACTTCTCTCCCTTAGTTCCCTCTATCTGTCTCATTCTTTCTGTGTCTGTTTTTTGCTCACTGGATCTCTCTATGTCTCTCAGAATCTCTCGTTATCTCTCTGTTCCTCATTTTCTCTCACAATCTCTCTCTCTTTCTCTCTATGTCCCTCATTCTCTCTCTCTCTTGCTCTATCTCTGGCTAATTCTTTTCAGTTCTCTTTTCTTTTTCTCTGTATTCCTCTAAGATCCCCTGTCATTTCTTTTCTCTTAAAGTTAAAGCCAGACAACTGTCATTGAATGCTGGTATAAAAAAAACCTTTGTTTTCACAGATATGGAAGCGTTGTATGAACTTAATTATTGGCCATTTTTTTTTTTTGTTGGTCAAGCATGGAAACAAATAGTAGTTGAAATTCGCAATTTTTCATTTAAGTTAATAATACCTTAAGGTATACCATGAAGTAAATTTTAAAGAATAAGATAATCAACGTTTAAATTTTGCAAGACCTCTCCATATGAAATGCAGAGCACGAAAAAAGAAGCGCCAAAGTATTATTATTGTTACACTGTTACAGACTTTTTTGCATGTGTCAGAGTATTATCTGTCAAAAATTTTGAATACTGAACACATTTAAATATTCCCTGACAACAAAAGAGGTGTGAAAAAATGAACAGTCAACCTTATCTAATTCCATCCATTCTGATGCTCACAATATAAGACTCCTTATACATAACTTGTCCCTATGAGTTGGTAGGAGTGATGCACAGTCCAGTTCACTTAACTTCAACTCTGATAACTTAAGTCTACTTCATAATGCCAACTAATATATTTTACTTTGTTATTATCCTTTAGCTGAAAGTACTGATATCTTGAACTACTCCATCAACTGTTTTCAAGAACTTTGACTTATGGGGGCTGCACTGTAATTTAATAGTTCTGTATTCTCATAATCGTATGGCACACTTCCTGAAAAACTAAGGATGGACAGACTTAAGATGCTGCCAGATTAGTGTTATAAGTTATGTGCTTTTATTGTGACAGACTTCCCCTACATGAACCTGAGGAAACCTATCCACCCTTGGATTTCAACCAAGTCAAAGGTCAAATAACAGATGCTCTTGATCGCAAAAAATCCCTCATTCTTCAGGCTCTACGCTGGGTGAGTGTTGTAGATAGCTCAAAAGTTTTTCCTTATTCTGAAAAACACGAAAGTTTGCAAAGTCTGATTACAGCAATTTTGATTCATGATAAAACACAAAATATTACTCACACAGTGATAAAACAATACACATACACTTTCAGTATTACTGTTATGAAGCTCAATTTTTTTTCAAGGTTCTCAGATGTTTATTATTCATAACAGAGGTTTCCAAAGATGTCTTTTCATTCAAATTTTACAAAATCTTTGAAAACTCTGTTTTTGTGGATTGATTGAAGGGTATTTTTACAAGCCCAATTCCACTTCAAAGGTGCTCTCAGGGCTTGGGTCCCAATGACAATTTACGGGCTGCCACCCAGAGACTAGCGGGGATACCATGACTTAGCCTCAGCCGGTCACATTATACTGACACCGACCCAACCAGTAGGGGCCTGGACTGTGCTCGGCTGTGTTTCGAACCCGCAACCTCTTGGCCATGGAGCGAAGCAACTACCAACTGAGCTATCTAGGCCCCCCTGTTTTTGTGGAAAATAGTGTGATTTAAAAAATTACTGAAAAGAAACAACTATTATAGACAGCAACAATTTAAAAAATGCATTAAAAACAGAACTTTTCAGCCATGCTATTTTAGTAGGCTACATAATATAAATTGCTTCATGGTGTTATTGTGTAGTGTTTCTTATCAAATTTATTGTTTTGCCATTTTTCATTTAAATTGACATAGGCCTATTGAAAAAATTAATGAAAAAAAACTATTTACGCTAGAAACATAAATCAAAAAGCATAAATGAGAGCAAATCTGCACCTTTCAAATGCACACATGGTTTATTAACAATGATCACTTGACAGTTTTCTTAATCTTATAGTTACAGAGGCTATTATACTTGTCGTAGTGCACATTTTCCCTTAAAAAGAGGTCAGTATTTGAGCGAGTAAAACAAGCTATTACTAGTTTGAGCTGAGCTGAAGTTTAAGAAATTAAGTTTCTAAAGAAGTCTTCCCTGTGTAGTTGCCTTGCTGACGAAGGAGATTCAGCTGCAGTAACAATCTGTTCGTGACAATAAGAGCAGAAAGGTTTGGACAACGACCTTTACCAATAGCCAGAAATGTTCCCTTTAGATTTCCATACTGGTTTCCAAACTAAACAATCAATGAAAATTTTTGAAGAAGTTCTCTTTAAAAGGCTAAAAAAATGTGTTCGTTTCCTTTTGTAATTAAAGCTGTGGTCTTTAAATCTAGTTTTAAACCTAGCAGTAAACCACACAACTTGTCATAGACAGAGAGGTAGACAAAGTTATAGACAGAGGAAGGTAGGGAGGAAGCAGTTAAAACAATTACTAAAAGCCTATCAACTAATAACACCACCTGATAGAGAGAGAGACAGATAGAGGCAGGCAGGGAGGGGGGGAGAGAGAGAGAGAGAGAGAGATAGAGAGAGATAAAGAGAGAGATAGAGAGAGAGAGAGAGTGTGTGTGAGTGAGAGAGAGAGAGAAAGAGAGAGAGATTAGGGTTACGTAATCCAAACCTGCCTGTGAGTCAAATAATTCCACTAGAGTAATATTTATCTTTTTTCTATATTGGAGGTATGGATAGAAGCATGATCTAGCTAAAAAATAAACACAAAGAAGAAGAACAACAAAAACAACACAAACAGAAAGCAGAAAGAGAAACAGAGACAGAGAGGGAGGGAGGAAATAAGGAAACAGTTCAAAACACTTGACTCATAGAGAAGGAGATGGAGAGAAATAGATAAAAATAAATAAAGAGCATTTTTATATAGCGCTTATCCACTAATGTGCTCTAAGCGCTTTACATGGGTTCCGCGACAGGCCATTCCCAACGAAAGTACCTTCTAAACCCACAGAGGAGCAGCAAGTTAAGCGCATCACTCTAGCATTCTGACAAGATCTTTCACTGCCTATATTCGGGTACTCGTTTAACGCATGAGTGAGGCGAAGAAATGTATGTAAATAGCCTTTCTCAAGGACTAAACGTCGACCTGCTGAAAGCAGGACTCGAACCCCGGACCTCTAATTCCGAAAGCCGAGCGTCTACCACTACACCATGACGCAGAGAAAGAGAAGGAGGTTTGATTGAAGGATATTTTTACAAGCCCAATTCCACTTCAAAGGTGCTCCCAGGGCTTGGGTCCGAATGACAATGTACGGGCTGCCACCCAGAGACTAACGGGGATACCTTGACTTAGCCTCAGCCAGTCACATTATACTGACACTGACCCAACCAGTAGGAGCCTGGACTGTGCTCGGCTGAGGCTCGAACCTCTGGGCCTGGGATCGAGACCACTACCAACTGAGCTATCTAGGCCCCCAAGAGAAAGAGGGATTAAAAACAGATAACTAAAAAACGAAGAAGTAGAACAAAAATAATAACAACGGCAACAACAACAAAAACAACGGCAACAACAACAACAAACAGAGAAAGAGACAACAACTAACCTTGCTTGAAGCTTGTATTGTCAAGCTTTTTCTGGCAACACCCAAAGCAGACTGCAACTGGTGTATAATTTCCTGATATTTTGTCTTGGGCAATAGGTAGTTTGGGTTTGTTTTTACATTTTTCAAAATGCCTTATTGTAAAAGTTTCTTCTGAAGTATTTTTATCCATGTTCAAACTTAACTGTCTTAAAAGCGATTAGATCTATCTGATGACAGGTTAAAGGTTTGTAACTTTTGCTACTTTGAGACATATAAAACTTAATAGCTTCAGTTTTGACCAATACAGTGAAATCAACACATTTAAACCAGCGATAACAACTATTGGTGTGCTTTAACTCTTTAACCTTGTAATTATCTCATACTTCTGTGCGTAATTTTCCAGGTCTAAATCTAAGCCTAGATCTACATAAGCCGTTGCAACTTCTGGATTGCTGCAAAAATAGCTAAAAGAGTTAAATTTAGCTGCTCTTGGAAGTTCAATCTACTATAATCAACTTCCGGGGTCAAACTATTACATAGTTTTATTCGTACATGGTCTTTTTCCCCTTCTTAGTTATGACTATACATCGGACACTGGCAGCGTACAACCGATATGGTGCACCGGACGTTGACAGCGTCCGGCCATTGTTGTAGAGTTAATAACAAGTGAATATGTTATTATTATAGTAAAATGTATGTCTTTTTAAAGCAGTGTTATTAAATTTGATTTGTTACTTCCTTTCAGAGGCTTACCCAAACACGAGCTCCCCTGAGAGACCAGATTTTGTCCTCTTACATACAAAATGATATTTTAGGCTGTACAAGTGCTGGACCTTACAGGGTAGGTAACTGTTGTTGGATAAATTGAAGGCTTTGAATATATTTGTGAGATAAAAATCCAGATAATGCCTGCCTTGAGCTTTTTTTTTTCTTGATTGTTAGGTTTCTATATTCATCCCTAGACTAGAAAGAAATAAACTTGACAGTTTCAGGCAGTGATGTGAATAAGTGTGTATGTGGTATTCCGCCCCTGACAATCGAAGTGCACTATCTGACCAAAATTTTCAAAAAACACTTTTTTGCCTTTAATGTTAGTATACAACCATTTCAACCTATATGAAGCATCAGAATTGCAGTTGGTTAAATATTTACCGAATAAAAGGCCTGTAAAATTTTTTGAAGGGCAGTAAGTGCACAGCCACACTGCTTCCTGCCAATCAAAGAGCAGTAAGTTTCATTCAAGTGTAGCTCTGTAGCTTCTGTACCATACCTGACCTAACTTGTGCTGTGCAAATAAACATATACGTTCTGTAGTAACCTCGCAGTGTTGCTCTACCGCTAGCCTGTGCTCAGCCGGACCCAAAAAGCATGTTAGTAACGTCAGATGTGCTTTTCGGCATGGACCTATAGCAGAGGGCCGTTGCATAGCGCGAACGCTTGCGAACGAAACGCTGATTGGCTGAATTTTCATGGCGCCACTTCCTTTCGAAATGTGAAGATCAAAAGTAGTCCTCTAGGCTTAGGAGACATTTTGCCAATTTTTACTATCATTAAATTTTTGTATCCAAAGCAGCTTAACCCTCTTAGCGCGGTACTAAAAAAAGTTACCCTGGCCATTTGTTGGGTTAAAATTGACATTTTTAGAGATAAACAAAACACTTGAACTCACGCTGGGTGACGCCATTGTAACACCAAAACTGAAACTGGCCAGGTTCTTGCCACAAGAAACATATTTAAAAAGTTGCCTGAGTAGTATTTTCATAGGCCAAAATAAAAGAGAAAATGCCAGAGTCACAAAGCCCCGATCGTGGCTCATCGCGATCATCGGGGAAAGCCACGATCGGGGCTAATCGCACTAGGAGGGTTAATGAACAAGTTTTCAAAAATAAGCAGTCTTTTATTGATTGGGCTTAATTATTTTGTTAAGAATGATAGTTGGTTCCATTTTAAAAGGGGTGGTTGCCATTTTAAAAAAGATGGCGGCTATCTGGAAATAGGTGGTCGCCATTTTAAACAAGATGGCGGCTATCTTTAAATAGGTGGTCTTCATTTTAAAAAAGATGGCGGCTATCTTTAAATAGGTGGTCGCCATTTTAAAAAGCGTTTGCTGAAAAGAGCGTTGCATAGGGAGGAGAGCGCTCTCGGCGAACGGTTTGCTTGCTCTTCGTGAGCGCTCGCGCCATGCAACGGCCCTCAGGTCTAGCAGGACTAGGGTGGCAGCCTCGCTTTGTCATCTTTTTTTACAAAATATGGATCCAGTTAAATAAAAATCAGCAAGAAGTAAACATTCTCATATTCCTAATGTTATAAATATTACTTTACCATTTAAAACTGCTAATTAAATGCTATTTATAAATATTTTTAGGCCTTAAATATTCCAATCAAAGTGTTGACCTAGTTCTAACATATATATTTACTGTGTTCTAGAAAAGCCTATTTAGGTCTACCTAGATCTAGATCTAGTTAAGAGTTTAGATGCTAAGTTGGAATGTCTCTAGAAACCTAGACTTAAGATAAAAATCAGTTAGATCTAGATATCGAGTTTTCATTACAGAGACCAAGAAAGGTCATAACCCATGCTTGGCAACACAAACCAGTCAATTACCCAACCAATTAGGTGGCTGTACCAAGCGAAACTCACGCAGGCCCCGACACATGCATACAGAGCCACACTAGGATGAGCCTAAATGGCCTCGGAGAGCAGTAATGTCCCAGCTACCACAGCCTCCTGCCAATCGAAGTGCAGCAACTTGTATCATTCTATAAGACCCTTTAGCATAAAAGTGTTGAACAGCACTTGGATCGACCAACCAAAGTGCAGTAACCCCTCTCATCTCATCATTGAGATCAGCCGGCAGACTTACCATTTGTTGGTTCACTGATTTCACTTTGATGTTCCAAAACAGTTTTATTTGGTTCTTGTGCTTTAATGACCACATGTTGCATCGCTCAATGGGCGGGGACTAAGTATCTAGCTAGCAGCGGCTGCTAGTTGATTTATTCAAATCCTGCAAGTTACAGTAAAACAAATCACTTTTTGCTAGTAGTTGCCATTTACTGGTTGGTACCATAACCAAGAACTTCAAAAAAAAAAACAGAGATGTAAAAAAAAGAAAACAAGAAATGGGTCTTAGCGTAAATGTCTGTCAACATCTTCAAAAAAGTTGGAGCATATAAATCACCCTAAAAACTTGAGTTTTTACCTATTTTTTTTTTTCATTTCAAATCTTTCAGAAGTCTAAAATTAATTTTTATTAGAAATAACTATAAATATAATTTCATTTATTATTATTTAGACTTAGGGTAAAAAAATTGCATAATTAACTGATTCCCTCTGAAGCGTCTAATATTAGACAATCAGATTTTCGTCAGACTACAGCCAAAGAGGTGCCAAAAAATCTGGCATAGTTTGTTTTAGTTTCGTTTTTGTTTGTTTACATTTCAGCAAGCATTCAGATCTATTTTCATCGGTATTTTAGGTGTTTTGGTCTTTTTATTTGCAACTTTTATATTTATAATCTAGATCTATAGAATCGGTATTGCCCCAAAAACACTTAGATGAGATAACTAGATCCAGAAGGTTTACTGCCATCAAGGCTAGGAATTTCCTACAAAATATCCTAGATAACAGTAGTGAGGGTGAGTTTAGCTTAGATGAAGAGTCCGATTTAGATCTAGAACTAGATGAAGAAGAAAAAGAATATAGACCTGAAAGTAGATCTATTTTTTTTTATTTCAGGTTTCTTACACAAAACCTATTATATAAAACACACTCAATACCCACAAATAGTATGTTATTCTGAATTTCCATTCAATTTCCTTCAGTTTGATATGCAACATGACATAACAATAGTTGATTGCTTAACACCACTGTCGAGAGGAATGGCTAGACTGTAAAAAATTACATCAAAATGAGAAAAAATTACGTAGGGAATGAGTTAAAATACCAACACCGTGGAAAGTAAGTAGTGCAGTATCTCACCTTCATGGAGTGGGCGCTAGACAAATTGTCTCATATTTTTTTCCTTTATCTTATTTTTACACTTTGTCCTCTTTTGTCACCAACCCCCTCATCTCCTCCGCTCCTCTCCAATGAAATGGTTCCAGGAAACCATCATGAACCTTTTGATGAACAGCTCCGACGTCGTCAAGCAATATCTAGCCAGGCTTTACAATGCGTGCGCTTCCATGTGTGCAGGTTGGACTGTGTTGTTGTTTTTTTTTACCACAAAAGTGTGATTCCTAAAATGTGCTCAAATATCATTTTGGATATAAATGTCTTTCCTTGAAAACTTTTTTTCAATTTGAATTGTTGTTAATTTGCTCCATTTTGCTATTTATTTTTTTTGTACAGAAACAGAACAGTTTGATTTGAAGCTAATATCTTTACAAACAATACCAAATGTAAAAAAAAAGTTTTTGTCTGTAAAAACCAGGTTTGAAATTTGATTATTAAATACAGTGGAATTCAGTTTCAGTCAACACCTCAGGCCAAACAAAAGTGTTGACATTAAGCAAGGTTGACTTTATCCATTTTTTTTGGGGGGGAGGGGGGGGGGCGGTTGTAACAATAATAGTGCGATCTGTAACTAGAGCTAGAAATTCAACGTGATCACCAGAAATGATGAAGGCTAGCCTAGGCTAGGTGTAGACACAAAGATGGAATGCGTGGGGGTGTGCATGAAACACTGTGTGTGCGCAACATTAAATTTGTTGGACTGGTGTGGTGAAGTGGGTAGGAGTGAGAGAATCATCAGTCAACTGCCCCAATCAGCACCTGCCCAGCTGCATTAGCCCTCCCCTTCTCTCCCACTAGCCGTCGCCAGTCCAGTGGGCCCAGACAGGTGAGCATGTGTCTTCAATCGTGAATGAAAACAAAGATCGACCAGCTACCCACCTCTTTGTCTCTATCAAGATCCATCTGGGGTCTCTTTATCTCTTTCCATCTGGCCAAGGGGTGTTGACTTTAAGTGAAAATAGGTCTGAGGCAGTTGACTTAAGGCAAAATAAAGTAACTTAAGAAGGAATAATGGGGACCATTGCGTGCTGTTGACTTTAACTGAAGGTTGGCTTCAAGCGAGTTGACTACTAGCTGACTCCACTGTATCTCAATTCTATTTCAACTCACATTTTAAAATAGTAAAGCTGCTTTTTTTTCTCTCTAACTTCTTTACTGGGAAGTGCGTTGTCATTCCTTTACCTTTATAAATTAGAAAATTAAATATAGATACAAAAATAGTTATGTTTTTAATTTAATGTAAAACCTGGTATCAATATGATTCACATATTCTGCCATGGTTATGTTGTGTTAACGTTTTGCCATTACAGATGCATCTCATTAACATGTCTATGATTTAGTGTTAACTTAGTTTCATTTTTTTGTCTATTTACTGAACTAAATTAAGCCATTTTTGTTCATGGCTATGTTTATATTTCAGGCCGTGGCTATTTGTCCACTAACCCAGATCTCCTGCCTGCTCTGATGGACATCCTGAGAGGCGAGGAAAAGGATCACATAGCTCAGGAGATGGTGTTAGGTGCACTCCAGAAACTTAGTCTCAGGTAGCAATAGATACACCAGCTTTTAAATTGTATCAGTTATAGCTACCCCAGCCAATAGCTGGTACACAACTGTCAGTACTTGAACTGAGAAAGTGAGAAGTATCTCTTTTTTTGTGGTCTGTGGAGTGAATCAGATAGAGAGAAGGAGTTTTGAGGTGGACGAAGAGATGCAGCTTTGCTTCAGGTTGGGAATTGCTTAAGGCAGCTGAAGGTAGATCTTTGTGTTTAAGCTTCTCCTAACACTTCAACTAATCTCTCCCTCATGATGTGCCATAAAGAACATCCTATACTCAGTCAAATACACAGAGTGTTCGAGATTTTTTATGCTTTATTCTTAACTCCCAAGTTATTGTTTGAAAGATCAAGTGTAGTTCTGCGATGTATTCTTCTTTTGTTGTTTACAAACATGTTGATGTCCCTAATTATCTTAAAGGTCTTGCAAGTTTGTACATGCCTACTCGCAACTTAAGATCATGTAATAAAGCTCTGTTGTCAGCTCCGTGTAAACCATTTAGAAAAGACGGCAATAGAGCCTTTGTGCAATGTGCACCAGTAGTCTGGATTAACCTTTCCCTTTCTATCAGGGAGGCTACGTCAGTAAATCAGTTTCAGACCCTATTGAAAACATATTTGTTCACGTTATATGAAGACCTTAATTAGTTTGTCTCAAGAAATTTATCCAACTACCGATGGTCAATGTATATCCTATTTTTCTTTAATTTTTTGTACATGCACCTTTTATTTTTCTTCTGTTTGTTTGAATTGTTAATGGAGTATGTTTTGTACAGAATTATCATTTTTTCAGCATGGTTTGTTTGGGTAGACATATAATTGTAAAGAGCTTCGAGCCTACATGTAGGAAGAGGGGCTGAGCAGGAGAAACTCCTTCATTAGTGGTGGAACCAGCGCAGGTTTTACCTGATTTCAGTTTTTTGGGGGGATTTTTTTAATTGCATTTTTGTCTATTTTTACCTCTGATAATTTCCGAAAGCAAAAAAGTTCAGGTTTTTTTTTCAATCTCTAGATCCACCTCTGCATCAAGCTTGTGATGCACGGCTGGCAGGGTGTGATTTATGACCAGCACTTATTTTACAACTGGCAGCTGACCTAGCAGCTTATCTCTCAATGCTGTCTATGCATAGTCATTTTCTAAAAATTAGCCGACTTTTACCAGTCTGTTCGGAGAACCTTGAATCTCAAACACACTTTACTTTAGCATCATTCTAAAGAACATTTTCTTCTGCAAAAGACACTGTAAAAAATTTGTTTATAACTTTGTTGTGTGAGATTTTATCGGCTCTTCACTGTGATATATATATGTTAGTGTTTAGGAGAACAGGAAAGGGAACTCTCACACTCAGCAATAGGAAAGATACAAAAAAGAGCACATGCAATAAGAGATGAAGCAAATCAACCATGAATACTCAGCTTTTACAGACACTGTGACAGCCTAGATCCCTAGTCTCTCACAAGAAAAGAAGAACAACTTCCAAACTATTGGAGAGATTATTAGGGGGGGGTAGTGAGAAAAAGAGGGACAGAGATAATGAAAGAAATTACACTTACAGACAGATAAACATACTATGGAGAG
>BMAT01006750.1:138761-149992 GCA_019649035.1 Elysia marginata
TAATACGTAACAGTCCAAATGACCACAGACAGGCGTTGAGACCTCCTCAGGTCGACGCCCCCTCACCTGTATGAGCGTCTATGGTCTTATGGGTGGGATTATGATACGTCAATTATTCAGAAGGTGTCAAAATCAGGAAACCACGGCCTACCATCTTAGCCAGACTTTTTTGGTAAAGATATGGGAAATTTGACACCTCTTTGCACTTCAGTCCCTTTCCCTCGTGGACTCTCGGGTTAGTGAGATCGGTTGTAATCACACCATGAGGCGGCAAATCAGGGAAAATTTTCCCTGTATTTATCGATTGATGTTTCAAGGGGTTAGTTCCCTGTTCCCAGCTATCAAGTATGACAAGGGAGTGCGAAATGTAAGTTAAAAGTAAGGCGAACTTTGAAGCCAATATATTGGCTCGGCGCGGGATGCGGGTGGAATGTTCAAAGCTAAAATAGTGGCTTGCCGCACTGGTAAACTCCTCAAATCAAAGCCAATATAGTGGCTTGGCGCGGGTCTTGGTTTTTAATTAACTTCCATTGCTCAATTTAATCTACCGTATTGATAGACTCCTCAAGCGACATTATTATAATACTGTTCAACAAAGGCCTTTAAACTTTCCAAAGCTCAATTTGTTGACTTTTTCATTGAAATGTTCATTTTTAATCGGGATGTATCGGAAGCAAGTGTTGGTAATAGAAGCGTTTGATACAAAATATAGGGGATGGTAACGAATGTAATAACTTAAAAAATTTAGTGGTTGGGGGATATAGATAGAAAAAAATGCGCTGTGCAAATACAAGAAAATACCATGACTTTGTCACCAAATAGTTTCATGCACCCAATTCGCGATAGGCCTTTATTGGCACAATCGAATCTCATCTTATTGGTGCTTCACTCCAAATTAATAAAGCAGGGTAAATGTCATTGAGTCGAAAGTCGGTAATTGTTATTTTTTTTATAGAAAACATTATTCAAGGTATCCTTTTTCTCTTAATTTCAAACCAACAACAACTGTCACATCTTTCAAACGCAAAAAAAAATCTATCTCCTATAATGCATAAAAACTGACATGTAAATTATAACACAATCTAGGCTAAGGGGTAATGAATTGCAGACTTACATTACAACTTATCGAAAAACCCGCACGGTTGAAGGTTTTAGTTCATATTCTAGCCGAATACCATAATTTTTTATTAGCCCAAATCGGGCTACCTATCTCTGTTTCATGGGTAAAATTAATTATACAAAATTTCAAGATTTCATAATTTTTCTCCATTATCTTTCCACAAAGTATTGATGATTTGTTGAAGAAATTACTAATTAGTTAAACAGTGTTTAACAATAATCGTTTTGCTTCTAATTTCATTGGGGGGTACTTCTTTTTCGTTTGAATTCAACAATTTTCTTTCATATTTATCAGTTTTCTCCCGTTGCTTTTGTCAGTGACCACGTTCGATAACCATTCGTCACAGTGGTGATACTACGCTGGTCGAAGAATTGTCTTTTGAGCGATATGGACACTTCGTTTTTTTATATTTCTATGTTTCTTTCTTTAAAAAAAAGAAACACCTCCATCTACAGCCTGCCCTGATTATGCATTTTTATCTCTACTATGGTGAACTCTTTTATATGTATTATTATTATTATGACCAAGTTACTTGAAGCTTCCAGCTTTTTCTATTTCTTTGTTTTCGATGAATACTTTGTGTAGATGGGCATAGTTTTCACAGTTTTTGAAATATTTTGAAAGCAAAGTTAAAATAAAATTGGTTCTAACACAGAACCTTTGGGAACACCATGTTTCATAATGCTAGAATCTGATTTCGTTTTACCAACAACAACTTTCTGAGTTCGATTTCACAAATAGAATGTAAACCAGTTTAAAACTTCACCCTGGATTCCAAAAGAGAAGAGTGTTGAATACACTTTGACTCTAGACGCCTTTCAAGGTAGAAGGTTTTAGTTATCATTGTATGATAGGCTTGCTGCATACACTTTGGCTATAATTGCCAAGGATGATATTCTATTAAACAATTTGTGTGGAAATTATTGACAAGCTGCTCAGATCATAGGTATTGCCAATTAGAGCCCTGTGAACACCAAAATCAAAATAAAACAAACAATTTTTAACATTCCTATCTAGTATCTTAAGCAAAACGCCCTAAATTACAAGCATTAGGAAACAAGAATAGCTTAAAAAGGGCTATAGGCAGTGAAAGATCTTGTTAGTGTGATAAAGTGATGCGCTTCAACTGATGCTCCTCTGTGAGTTCAGAAGGTAATTTGTTTGGTAAGGACCTGCCGAAGAAACCATGTAAAACGCTATTATCTTTAAATAACCCCTTTTCTTTTGACGGGAAATGTGTATACCTAAGCATGGAGAATAGCTATTTTTTTGTTGTTGTTGTTATTTTTCAATCTCAAACGCATAAATTTATTTCTACTAAAGGATATCATTTAAAAAAAAATCCAATGTTACTTCCGACTGGAGCCATTGTTAACCGAGGATGGCTGGATTGTTCCCATTCCACTGAAACTATGACAAAAGTGTTGTTCTTTGCGTACTGTTAGCTCAGTATAGAAGTCATAAACATTCGATAACTTGCTCTTGATGGGGTGAGCAATAATGTTCACGAAAAAAAAAACGCACATTGAAGATTTTTTCCAATCTTTATTAATTAGGTATAAAGTTACGAAACAGTATGAAATTTCTCAGTTTTTTCAAAGCGAAAAGAAAAAAATGTAACACTAAAAAAAAAAAACCGCGGTTATTTTGGTTTGCTCCTTTAAAAAAAAAAAACAGTATTTAGAGCATTGACACAACCCAGGGTATAAAGAGAAAAGAGATATAAAAGGGGGATGGGAGGAAGAGCTGGGAGAAATAAGATAAGATGTTCACAAAATGATATAGAAAGAAGACACCTTACAAACTAAGAGAATCACAGATTAATATTTTTCTGAAAATCACATCTGACTCTCTCGCTCTCCTACGCTTTCACTCATTCTCTCTGTGTGTCTCTATCTCTGTCTGTCTGTCTGTCTTTCTGTCTGTCTGTCTATCTCTATCTCTCTTTAATACCTCTCTTTTCTTATATTAAAAGCAGGTAAAGCTATTTTTTTACTGCAAGCGAATCATTTGAAACGTTGCAAAAAATTGCACACATCTATTTACGAGTTTTTTCCCAACAATCTGCAATCAATAAAGATTCCTCTCAGAGTCGGGGGCAACGAAACGAACTAGAATTTGTTTTTGTTCCGTGAAATGTTACTTATTAGATTTCATTTTTGGGGTCTAGAATAAAAGGATTTATATGGCTGCAAATCAGATCGAAAAAAAAAAAACCACGGGAGGAAAAATAGATGATTCGATCGACACCTATGTTGGTATTTGTAATGCTTCTGGCATAAAAAGAGCTCAATATGGTTGAAGCATAATATATGAATTTTTCTTTTAAAATTAGTCTATATTGCTCAATATCGTGCTTTCTGCATTCTCAATAGACTGGCACTAATTCCTGAGCCTCTGGTGAAGTTACACAGTAGGTGATGTTTCCTACGTATGCAAGACTATGTAATAGTAGGAATAAAAATAGGTAACCTCTAGATAGTAAATGCCCCACAATATGAATAGTGTACAAGGCCACAATTTCCAATCGGCAGCGAACAAAAGAGAAAACTCACGGGCAATAGTTTCGAAACCTCGTACAATCGGCATACGCCTTCTTTCAAACTAGAACATAAAAAATATCAACCAAATTTAGTGAGCATATTTGGAAACTCAAAAACAACAACATCAGCAATGAAATAGAATGGGAAATGGTTAAAAAAAACTGAAACCATACACACTGGACAAAACATTTTGCGCACTTTGTCTGCTATGAAATGTTAATGATCAAGTTCACCCTAAACCAGCGAAAAGAAAATATTTATGTTCAGTGTACACAGGAAATATCACCTTCTATGTAACTTTCCCAAGGTCCCAGTCATAAGGCCAGTTCACCAAGGAGTGCAGCAAGCACAGCACTGTAAACTATGGACCAATCTTAAAAGATGAATTAATATAGATAGACAGACAGATAGATAGATAGATATATGGATAGATAGATTGGTAAATGGATAGATAGATAATTTTAAGAAGTAAATAAAATGTTCAAGAGCTCAATTTAAAAAAAAAGGAAATAATTATATAATGGATCAAAATATACCGCAAAAAAAAAGAATAAGAAAAAGAAATATGACTTGATTGAATCCACCTTACAGTGAAAGCGTTGACCGCCACAAACATAAAAAAAATATTCTTTACAATGAGAAATACAGTTAAGTCTTCCACTGGACGATCAGCTACACATATTTATAAATAAAAGAATACCATGGAAACATAGATATAGCTGTATGAACAACAAAATATTAACTCAAAGTAACAAAAAAATAGATGCTAACGAAAGTATGTTAAGAAATTAAAACCAAACTTAGTAAGAAATTCTTGTCTTGTGTATTTCTTTTTATACACTATATTAATCCTTTTCGGAAAATTTGGCTTGGTTACTCAGCGTAACTGTCGCCACAGAGCAGCGCCACTAAGGCCACTTTTAACCCATATGCAGGGTGTTGTAGGCGCATACCACAAATTCAAGAATTGCCTGTTTCTGGGCACCCATTTTGCAGAGGGACTGGACTGGGCAATGTTAGGGTAAATTGTTTTCTTAAGGCAATTGCAACATGGCATGGTCGGGAATCGAAACCGCGACCTCCAGATCTCAAGTCCAACTCCTTAACCACTCTGCCAGGCTGCCCCTAAAAAGTCAGATGTTTACAACAAAGCGTCCTACCAAGCAACAGTCGAACAAGAATGTAAAAAAAAACAAACCCCAAAATACACTGCCATTACCGGAAGCAGCCTCAAAACAAGACAATCACCAGCATACCTCAAGCTTTCGACTTCTTCACAAAAGATATCCAACAACGAGCAAATTTTTGAAAATGAAAGAAAAAAATCTAATTCAACCCCTGAGAGGCTGTACTAAAAGCCAAAAGCTTGTTCAACAACCACAAAAAAGTAATCCCTGCTTGTCACAAAAGTTCACTTACTTACGAAAAACCTTTCGTTAATAGAAGAAAGAAAATTTTGAGCTGGTGCAAGCACCGATAAGACATCGTCTAGAAAACATAGACGTCAGTAAGAGGAAAGACATAACCTTACTAGAAAAAAGGTAAGTAGCCAGACATAGGTCTGTCGTAATATCAGAAACTTGAAAACCTCCTCTCAGAAAATGTTTGGACGATGTTACGCTAATAGTCTAGTCCACGTTTTTTAATCTACAAAGTTCACCTCACAAAGTCTCTGTCTGCCCATTTCGTAGTTCTTTCTAATTTTAACACTAAACATAAAGAGAAAATAAATTATGCAGACCGATTGATAGATAGGTAGATGAAGAGGTTAATAGATAGATAGACAAAATGAAGAGATTAATCGATCGATTGATAGAAAGGTAAACAGATAATAAAAATTTTTCTCTAAGGATCAACTAACATTGCCCCCCGCTCCTCTCTTTTTCTTTTTCATGTGTTTTTTTCTTTCTTCTTTACCTCATCCGAAAATCACTTTGCCTCGAAGTCATGATCAGAAAATTGAAAATCCCCCTCAGTAATTGTTCGGGCGATGTTGCGCTAATGGCCTAGTCCACGTTCACTAATCTACAAACTTCACCTCACAAAGTCTCTGTTTGCCCATGCCTTTTCTCTCCCGAGTCTCTCTCCTGCCTCCTCTCTCTCTCTCTGTCTCTCTGCTCTGCCCCTCTCGTGCTCTCATCTCTCTCGCTTCTTCTTCTTTTTCTTTTTCAGCGCTCGTTCTATCTCCAAATAACACCCCACTATTTCTTCAACAATTTTTTCCCTCTGTCTCTTTTTCTCTCGCTCTCTTTGCCCGTCTGAAGAAATTCCATTGTGAATCTTTCCATTATTCTCGCCCTCCGTCTGTTTCTCCTCTTCTAGTTTATCGCTCAGCTGTAGATTTTTTTCAAAGTTGTTAAAGATTTCTTTATTCACAATTCTGATTTAGGTAAAAGCATTCTTTCGACTGTCTTTTTAGATCACGCTTTTACTATAATGGCTCTCTCTCTCTCTCTCTCTCTCTCTCTCTCTTTCTCTCTCTCTCTTCACTTCATTTTCTTTTAGCTTCTCACCTACTTACGTCAGTCATTCTGTAGTTATTAATTTTTTTATTCGGACTCTCATTCGCGGGACCCGTCTCTCCCTCTATTTAATTGTTCATTTATGTTATCCTTGTTTGCTCGTGTTCGTAGGTCATCATAATTTTTCAAGTTTTGTATAACTATGTAGCTCATTGCCTTCTATATTATCATAAGAAATTTTGCTTGAAATATAGGCATTATAATAATGAAATATTATGTTTGCATAAATGTTTGTTTCTCAATGTTATGAAATATGTTTGTACACGGTAAATGTTCATTTCTCGTTAATACATTTTCGTTTTTTTCCTGAATTTAAATACAAGTCTAAGTCAATTTTCCCAAACTTGGAAAATAAAGATTCATCTTAACTTATCTTATCTTGTCTTATTCATCTTATCCGATTTCTTCTTTCGCCCGAAGAGAAGTTTTTGAAAAAAGATAATTTATGCGAACGTCGTCCCCACAAAATAATAATTTGCTGAGCCTCATGACGCTAAAGGCATAATGTGACGAATTCCCAAAAAAAGCAAATAGAATAGAGTCATTTTCCCATGAAAATCCAGTTAGATTTTCATTACAATGGATGTCAAAGCAGCTTAGTTCACCCTCTTCACCCTTTATCCTTTTTCATTTAATTTTTTTTTTATCAATTTCCGATCTTAATGTTAACCAGACCGTCAAAAAACAACAAAAAACAAACGTTTGCCTTCACGTGATGTTATAATGATGACCTACACCAAATTTATTTCCTATTATGGTTAAAAACAAACCTAATTCTAATATCATGATAAAAAAATCAAAGGAATTACCGGACCACACACTACCACACAACCATGTTGGTTTCCTCAATCTTGTGGTGAAAACAATAATTATATTCTTGTCTTTTCTCTGCAATGTTGCATGGCCTCTCAAGGTTTTCTTTAGCTATGAGTTTACTAGCCTATGTGTTTGTTATTTTAGACGATTGTCGGGTATTACTGGAAGAGGTTTTTTTCTTTCATTATTAGTCTCTTCCTTTGTGTTTTCTGTGGGATCGTTTACCGGTACCATACCAGCAAGGGCCAGGATAAATACTACTGGTCGTAGTGTAACTGAAAAAAAAAAGGCTCATCTGGATTCAAGAATGACCTGCTCAAAATGTACAAAAACTGTAAGGTCCACTGCGGCTATGTAGCTACCTTAAACTGCTGAGTTGAAATCAAATGCAGCGTCAGAAAAGTAAAATTTGCAGGACCATCCCTTTAAATGAGAATGTTTTCATTTTAAACAAGTTTATTATACGGCATCAGTATTTTCACTAGATGTTTTTTTAAGCGTTTACCAGACCTTGCGTCTATGTTAATCGACAGATGGTAGTTTTTAAGCGTCTGTTATTTTTCGCAGAGGAATTTGTTGTTGTTTTATTTGATCTCAGCCGCCACACATGCTCGCAAATGATAGAACTGACATCCCAGTGCTGCTTGCAGAGTTTATGCCCCAAGGGAAAGGTCTGCAAGACAAACTGTCTTTCATTGAAGAGACTTGCTCATCTCTTCTCTGCCATGTTAATCGTAATCGCTATAACTTTTCCTGAACGTTTTATTTTTGGATGCAACTGTGTCTAATAAATTTGTCTATCTATTTATCTATCCGTTTATTTTTGCTCTCTTCTCTCTTTCTCTCTTTGCCTGTCTCTGTCTGTCTCTCTTTCTTTCTCTCCCCTCTCTCTCTTCCTTTCTTGATTTCTCTCCTTTAATTGTATAGAAGCAAATTTGTGTTTTTAAATTTTACATTTTAGAAAGAATACGAGGCGTTTCAGGAACTCAAACTACAAAAGGACCAAGCGAATTTCTTAATCACGAAGCTAAAAAAAAGATGAAATAATGACCGCGTTCTCTTGTGAATTTCACCCACCCCCTACGATCACTACCACTGAACTTCTTCTCCACACCAATAAACTTTAAGACCTGAGACACTAAAATCTCTAGGGACGACTCGGTGGCCCTCATACGAAAACTTTCCATCAAGAGAGATAATGACAAACAAACTTCATTTTTCCTCGAGGAAATGACTTCATTTCTCTCTCTCTATCCCTCCTTCTCTCTGCCCCCACTCTATCTTATCATTGCGGAAAGTTTTGATATGCGAGATGCTAGAGGCTTAAGAGATTTGTTTTGGAGCCTCAATATAGCTTTATCTGTAACTTATATTTTTTCAATAAAAAACAAAACAGAGGAAATACGATGAGAGAGAAGAAGGAGACGGCAGAAGAAAATCGGCTCTGTAAAAGTAATATCAAATACTGTTAACTGTTTGTCAGTGAGAGAACGGCACAGATAAAGTGAGAGAGAGAGAAGAAGAGAAAGAGAAAGAGAGGGAGAGAGAGTGAGAGAGATTATATACAGAGATAAAGAGACACAGTGTGAGAGAACGGCGCAGATAAAGTGAGAGAGAGGAAGAGAAAGAGAGGAAGAGAGAGAGATTATATACAGAGAGAAAGAGACAGAGAGTGATTAGCGGAGGGACAGAAGAAGAAGAAGAAGAAGAAGAAGAAGAAGAAGAAGAAGGAGGAGGAGGATTTGGAAAACAACGCTGATTTTGTCGTTTAACGAACCCCCAAACAGGCTATTAGTATTAGCCGTACATCGATCAAATTATTCTTGAGAGGGCGTTTCAATTTTGTGGACATAGCCTACAGGCAGCTTATGAAGAACGAGACTTAGTGGGACGGCCGCGGTATGCCGTGAAGTTGAGGGCATGCGAGGACATTCCGTTGCGCTGAACTCTAATGATCGGCTGAACTAATTTGGCCAGTTGAAAAGTGTTACGAGTAAAAGGTACAGGAAGTAAATTTCTGATTGTCCAATAATTGGTCTGCTATGGTGATGAAATAAGCGTTTGACAAACATTGTTACATCTCCATTCTTGTTTGGTATTCTTTGACTTTGTAGAATAAATTATTGGGTTCAGTAGATTTAATGCCATTTTCTGAATATTCTGAAGCAGATGAGACTGTCTGGTTCAATAAGTTTTTTAAAGTGGACATAGCCGAAAAATAAAATTACTATTAACCACAAGTTAGATCGAATTAATATAATTTTGTCTTGATACAGTTGATAAGTTAGAAATTTTTTTTATAATCCTTACTAGAAAATGCTTCTAATCGAGTGTTCCTCGAGTTCAATGCTTCTTATTGCTTGATGTTTTTTCATTGTCAGGACTGGTTAATGACTCACGAAACATTTGCTGCGAAGTATGCTGCAAAAAAAACAAACATGTTTATTTAAGTTCTCGGTCATCTCGCATGTTTTTTTTCGACACTTCTAATCCATGTCTTGCCATGGCTTTTTTACTTTTATTCTCCAACATCGCAATGTTTATTCGTCCAATGTTATCTTTACCGAACCATTCATAATAACCACACATTTATCATTTTTATTTAGTGAATCTCCTACCACTCCCCCATCACTACCAGACTGACTATACCGTTCTTTGTAGATCTAGTTACCGCAGGCTCAAGTGACAAAATTTCTCCGAGGAAGCCAGATTTACTCACAGACCGCCCGGCCAACTGAAACCTTTTCCAGCGACGCTCAGCAACCCGATTTTCTCTCCTACTTCAGGGAAAATGCTATCAGGTTTGGTAATTACCAGCAAAGCCCCGTCTGATGATGACCGACTGGGGTTTTCATGGCAATGACATTTAGATAGTCGTGATGTAACTTGATCAAGCCCCGTCTTCAAAATGCGAGGTTCTTAACTCAGCTTAGAGAAGCTTAGGGTACGTAAACAGTTTAGTGTAGCTGAGGGTACGTGACTTGATTACTCTCCTTCCACTTGTCCATAATACACACCCATAATGCCCGTCTTAGACCCAATCAAATTATTAACAACACTATATTTACACACGCTAAACCACATTCACAGATACAATAGACTTCTATTACCCCGTCCAAATGCATACGTACCAAACTATAGCGACAAAGACTCACACATAAAAGCACACTTGTGTAGTATAGCTAGCCAATGATTGACTTTGAGGTCCATGTTATGATATTAACATTTAATATCCATCCTCGTGAATCTCAAAACAATGCTTGCTGATTCCACTTTCGCTGACCAGAAGAAGCTGACGGCCGCCATTATAATCACTGGAAATGTCAGAGGTCAAAGATAAAAGTTGATTACTGCAACTCTTTCAGTTTAGTCTGCAGCAGTAGTGCCAAAGCTCATACCTCGGTTCAACACGATTTATTCCATTCCAATAGGTTTGCTGTCTTTGGAAAAAAGGGTACCGGAAGTCGGAAACTGTTAGTTCTTCCGGAGAGGAAGTCCGCAGCCGTGTGATAGCTGTTGGTTTGGTTATTAAACTTCTTGCATGAGTGGAGTGACCTCTTTGAGTTAAAGCTGTTGATACTTAAGTTAACACAAGACTAAAAAGTTAAAAAAAAAGTATTATGTTCTGTCTGGCTGTCAAAACATCTGCTTGTTTCTATTCTTTCAATCGTTATTTCTCTTTATCTCTGCGCCCCCCCCCCTCTCTCCGCCCCCTCTCTCTCTTCTACAAAAAAGTAGGCGAACAAGTTAAATAAAGGTAGGGGTATAAAAGAATACGAATAAAAACCTAAATGCAGAATTGGAGTAAGAACATGAACAAGAAGAAAAATGTTGCAGTAGTAGTAGAAGTAGTAGCAGCAGAATCAGTGCTATCAGTATATTAGTAGTGCAGTATAAATAGTAAAAGTATTAGTAGTAATAGTAGTAGTAGTAGTAGTAGTAGTAGTAGTAGTAGTAGTAGTGGTAGTAGCAGTAGTACTAGTTTTAGCATAAGTAAAGTAGTAGTAGTAGTAGTAGTAGTAGTAATAGCCAGTAGTAGTGGTAGTAGTAATAGTAGCCGGTAGTAGTAATAGTAGTAGTAGTCACAGTAGTAGTAGCAGTAAAAAGCACTAGTAAAAGTAGTAGTAGTAGCAGTAGTAGTAAAAGTAGTAGTTGTAGTAGTAGTAATAGCAATAATGAGGTAATAGTAGCGGTAGTAGCAGCAGCACTAATGTGCTCTAAGCGCTTTAC
>BMAT01006750.1:160217-172648 GCA_019649035.1 Elysia marginata
AATTTCCAAGACAACCTCAGAAGAGATGTTAAGAAGATCCGGAACGATTAACACCTATACATTCCAGCAGATAAAACAAGCAACTACGAGTACTACAAAACTACACACAACCAATACAACAGCCGAATTGACAAATGCATTCATAGAAAAAATAAAAAATCTAACGAAGCAGCAGTGTGGAAAATTACAGAAAATTACCAACAAATATCGGAAAAGCTAGATCTGTTTTGACAGAATCAACATACCAACAAAGCAAGATGCATTGATTATCCTAAAGAACTATAAGGAAAACTTTTGTAACAAACCTACTTGCCGCCTAATAAACCCATGCAAGCCAGAGCTCGGCAAAGACAGCAAGCGGTTATTAGAGAGAATCTTTCACTCGGTGAAAATGAAAACAAACATACTGCAATGGCAAAACACAACCGACGTTATAAAATGGTTCAATAGCATGTGCATACGACAAAATCAATCACAACATGATAACATTTAACACTTGTAATTTATATCAACCGATAACCGAAAAACTGCTACACAAGTCACTCCTGTTTGCTTCAAATTATGTTGATGTAGGTATAGATAAAGTAGACATAATAACACACGCTAAGTAAGAGGACAGCACTGTATAAAGACGGACAACCGTGGTGTAAGGCTGGTTCAAACTTCGACGTAACCATGAGAAGCTCCGAAGGAGTCGAAACATGCGAATTGGTCGGGCTGTACCTAACTACAACACCTCGACATCAAAGTTCGACTTTATCGGGACAATGGGCTAGCAGTAACCAAAAGAAATCACCTCAACAGACAGAAAAAAAATAAAGAAAAAAATGTGCGCATTATTTAGAGACGATGGTCAAGCTAACAAAAAAGTCGCACATTTTCTGGACGTTACTTCTTCATTCAGGACTATACAAGCCATATAAAAAGCCCAACGACAGAATAACCTACATCCATAGAGAAAGTAACCACCCTCCGTCAATAATAAAAAAACTGCCTCAAGGTATAAAGAAACGCCTGACTAACATTTCTACTAATGCAAACATTTTCGAGGATGCGGCAATACCGTATAACGAGGCACTAAAGAAAAACAGGTAAGTAAAGGCTCTGAAATATGCTAGAAAGAAAACAAACACAACAACAGAAAATCAAAAAAAAATAAAAGAAACAGCTAATGAGGAAACAAAAGAAACAAATACGACAAACAGGAGAAAGAGACACATAACCTGGTTCAACACACCTTACAGCAAAAACGTCTCTTCAAATATTAAAAAAACAGTTTTTCGACCTCCTCAGCTCCTGCTTCCCATCAAACCACAAGTTACACAAAATCCTCAACAAAAACACCGTCAAACTCAGCTATGGCTGCATACCCAACATAAAACAAATCATCAGCAGTCACAACAAACTGATAATCAACGAAACTTCAAAGAAAGTCAGTACAGCCAAATTGTGTAACTGTAAGGACAAACCATCTTGCACCCTTCAAGGAAAATGTCTAGAAAAAAGCCTAGTAAGTAGTATACCAAGCAACGGTCTTAGATACAAACACCAACAAAATAGAAAATATAGACACCTACATAGGTATCAAAGAGAACACATTAAAAACGCGGTTCAACCAGCATATATGTCAAGCTTTAGGCCACAGGAAGTCGGCCATGGCTCTCAGCAACACGTATGGGAACTAAAATAAAATAAAATAATTTAAAACTTAATGGGAAATTATAGAAAAGTCAGGGGCGTATTCCACAAAAACAAAAACAAAATGCAACTTGTGCCTTTCGGAAAAATATTTCATTTTAGCAAAGAAGCCAACTCTTAACAAAAGAAAGGAAATCTTTCTAATTAAATTCATTCTCACAGCATACATTACATTCTAGTCACATTTTTCTTTTTTTAACTGGAAATGAAATGTTTCATTTATTTCACTGTTACAATCTTATACTCAACATTCTGTGGTAATTCGTAAACTACTAGTCCTTCCAAAATGTAAGTTATGAGACCATTGGACTGGTGGCTTTCTATGTTGTTTATATTCCCCGTTACCTATAGGAGCGCTCGGGATGTTTGAAGTAACGAAGTCTTGTTTTCAAGAGAGCCAGGGTCTCCTTCGCGCACCAGATCTGGAAAAGAAAAAAATATTTAAATCATGTGGCGCTGCTTACAACAGCAAAATATTGAAGCTGTGAACATTACGGAAACTTTGTGTTTGGCTATCATAATGGCCGACGCTCCCGAAAGTTTGAGTGAAACTCTTTTGTGCCATGGATCAATGTGGGTCTAAGTGAATTAGGTTCACATTGATCGATTGCGAAATAGTGTTTCTCTAACTTTCGGGAGCGTCCGCCATTTTATTAGCAAATTGCAACATTTTCGTACTGTGCACAGCCTCAATATCATATTCATCTATATATTTTGGACTTTTGTGATAATCGTTTTTAAATAAGGACTAATGATGAACAACTTTCTCTGGAGCTAAATACAGGGGCTATGTGCGTGGAGATACTCTTTATTCCTTGTTCAGACATTTAGCGAAATATCGCTTATCGCTAACCTGTCGCTTGCTTCTCGCTCGAAAAGTCAAGTTCATACCGCCATATAGTAATCTATGAGCATCCCCGTTTTACCGCTTATTGCGAGGCTAGCGACAGCCATGGCTCATGGTGTGGTATCACATTTCAACTGTAACAACATTTGGTAGCATAGGATTTTTTCAATGGTAATGGAGTTGCTTACTACGTGTTAATATGAGAAATGTAAAGTAATATAAACACCAACCGAACAAACAGCCAGTAAAAAGACAATTGGGTTTACAGTAACGATAAAATGACTAAAAATTGAGTAATGAGTGAAATTTAAATTAGCACGCAATGCGATATAAACTCACCTGACCAAAGCTTAGAAAAAAACACCTGATCGGGACTTAAGCCCAGACCTGGCAGACTCTTTTCTTTACCATATTTCTCTGTCATCTTCTTATATGCACTGCAAAGGTATGGGTGAATATAGAGCGGAATAGGGCTGTCGAAGTATACATTGATTAAATTTTCTTAAGACAAATGCAATTATTTAAGACGCTATTTTAATATATATTTAATTTTGTTAAACAGACCTTGCATCAAAGTAAAAATGTCCAACTCATCTTAGCGTCGGGGTCTAGAAACGAACTCTTCTTTCGTACCTCCAGGTCCACAGTTCAGATCCGGAGATCATGCCCTGGCTAGACAGGTCCACGCTTCGTCCTTTCCTAATGTTTTACAAACGTTCCATTTAGTCAAGGAAAATGAGATCTCAACCTCAAACTAATTGCTTTCTATTATTTCATTTTTTCATCATGTAGTTTGGCTTTATAATAGTGCTGAAAAAAAAGTTTACCAAAATCGGACCGGGGGAACATATTTAATTTTAATTTTGAAATTTAAAAAATAATCCGTCAAAACTGACTGCAAGGAAACACAGTAATTTTATGGTGCCCAAGAAAATTGAACAAGATTTGACCTTTGCCCCCGCCTGATTCCAAGTCTCGCCAGCACGCTATTGCAGGTAGTGCACTAACTTGTACCAGCAGTGCTTAGTGCTAGAAAGGCGCGCTCTAGGCTTAACAATGGCAGAATCAGCGGACTCTCTTTCAAAAAATAAGTTTAGTGCTACTTTTCATGAATCTTCGAGTAAGAATGACGACACACAGCCTAGAATAAATTATTAAACTGCCGTTTTCTAATTGCGATCTGTAGGTCTACCTTTTTTGAGTTCAGTCAATCAGGCTGCTCAGTTTGTGTGTCGGAGGATTCTCAAACGGCATACGAGTAAATATGAGAAGACTGATTAATCTTTATCAATGGCCCACTAACATTCATTTTTTAACTCAAGTAAGTGCATACTCCATTTAGTTGTTAAAAGAACTCTTAAATTGTTGTCAGTTGATATAAACTTATTTAACCTCAATGTTAAAAAAAAAAATTGCAAACCCCTATTGAACAATAATTGTGAGAATCTCTGAAGATAGCATACGCGTCAGCGAGAGGCTGCTCGTGTGGTTAGCCGAAAGTATGGAAACCCGTTTGAAAAGCAGTACCTGCGCATTACTATTACAAGACAGTACGGTAATAACTATTTCGAAGCTGGCGTTGTTATTTTACCTGTGAGATAAATTACATATAATCACTTAAATTATATACACTAAACACAGATTTAATACCATACCACTTTCTCTTTCATTTATAGACAAATAAGATACACAATTTTCTTCTTGTAGGTGTGTCTCATCTGCAAGCAAAACATAGATGAAGAAAGCGATTTTGTAACATTGAAAGACAAAGGGCACCAAGGAATAAAATTGCTGCAGCTCGAGGCAATGCTTCCTTATTTTGCAGCATGTGGACATAACTTTTACGCCAAATCAGCAAGGCTGTACTTGCAAAACATGTCAGAACTAGAAACAATCAACCCCAAGTGCCCACAGCTTTTCATAAGGGCTATCGCGTTATAAGAAGAAGAGACATAATTATTTTGGGCGGGGATCTCATCTGATATGATGATGGAACAAGTTTTAATGAAAAATTAAAATCAAGAGGAGGAAGAGAAGGACTGACTAGAGGTAGAGATGGCTGATGTCAATGCCAGCATGTGTCGAGATAAGTTAAAAAACAAAGACTCTAACTGGTGTTGATGGTTTTTGTAACGCTTCACACAAAGAAAGCACATTAGCTAGATAAATAGAATATCATAATAACACATGAAAAATCGTGACATATTTACTTAGAGGTTTCAAGTTTCACCAGAAATGTGAATATCAGCACAGGCAAAATTTCTCATGACTCCAGAAATGTAGACAGAGCAAAGAGGTTGCTCTCGAAATAATACAGTCAATGAAAGAAACCAGATCAAGTGACACAAATACTCTATAGAGAGCCCAACTTTGGCAAAGATAGATAACGATGTTGTGCACATTGATCCTCAACTGCTTTCCCAAAGACTTTTGACAGCCCGACAAGCAACACCGACACAGCTTCACGAAGTTCTATCGCACGAGCTGACAACTGCTCCCTCATCTTCATTTGAGGGGCTGAGATGCAAAAACCTCTACATCCATTTTTGCTCTTTTGAGAAAAACATCCATTTTGTGTTTTTATTGTAAGTTCAAATAGAAAGAGTTTGGGCTTTTGATGGAACAGTAGAGGACTGCAGCACTCTTAGTCAGAACAAATTAAAGAAAACTGAAAAGCTACAGTTATTAGCTCTAGATCCGGCTAGCTAACACAAAAATGGCGCTCGGAGGGTTTTGCATCTCACCCCCTCATTTGATTCCTTTGAAATGATGAGAACCTGCCAGAAATCATAACTTGCAAAAATCTTGTGGAGAGCGGATAGTGCAGCTACCTGAGAAAAGCTGTTACCATCTTCTCTACACCAATTTCTATAGGGGGGCTCTTTGCTTCATTAAGTCAGTTGGCCCAGAGGTATTACTTACAAACAAATTGATGACATGAATGTTAACTGTGTACAGGCATAGTATGCGTCTTCCAGTTCCACGGTCGTCTTTGGTGGTTATGCCTTGAGGCCAACAACAAAAGATTCAGCTCATGCTAGTAGACGATTATGATCATCTTTATATGTTGAAATAAGCCCTGATGCTTTTCTTGGTGAAGCGAAAGATTCATTTTTGTCAAATAACAACAATAAGAGAAACTTTATTAACTTTCTCAGCACCAAATTAAGCGAAGCCAATATTATTGTTTTCCACGCGAAAAGTGAATTAGAGGCTTTAATCGTTCAGCAGACTCTACAGTCAGGAATGTCACGTGATATTTTTTTAGTTAGAGAAGACGCAAATCTTCGGTTTCTTTTGCTTTACCATGTCAGTAAAAAACATGACAAACTTTTTTCCGCTGCGTCTCAAGATCAGACTTCGGACATTCACAAGACAAAAGCCGTTTCGGCCAAGACCTCTGTAACAACATAATCCTCTTTCACGCTTTTACTGGCTGTGACACAACATCCCATCCATGTAATACTGAAAAGGGAAAAAAGCGAATTTAAAAACAATTAAGAACTTATAGCAGCAGCTAAGAATTTCATGGTTGCCAATGGACGAGAGAGAAAAAAATAAAATGAAGAGAGGACCCTTTGGTCTATTTGTATGGCTGAAGCATCGAGAGTTTAAATGAGCTCAGGTACAGAAAGTAGGACACAAGTGGCCTCCCAAAAACATGCCGTAAAGGCCCACACATTACCACCAACGTTTGCTGCCTCAAAGTTTCATGTCTTAAGAGTTTTCTTGCAAGTAAAGATTTGGAAAGAATTGATTGACCCTGCAGAAGAGGATCCAGTACAGTGGGATTGGAACTTTTGAATAACGTCTTATACCCAATCTGTACAGATACCTCACCTGTCCCTAAAGATCTTCTGAACTTCAATTTCTTGCTAGTGCAAATGAGATTGTTCTTCTCTCCAAGGCACTTGCCGGAAACATGGCCTTAATTGTTTTCCTGCCTGTATCAATTGCATAGCAGAAAGCTGTACAAACATTCCTCAATATTTTAAAATAAATGAAATATATCACAGCGAAAGTGAGTATGAAGATGTTTTAGATAGTGTTGTCAAAACGACCTTACAGGCTTTACTACCAAGAAATGTGAAGGATGGCATACCCGGTACTGATTTTCCATGCGATAACCTTTTCTTAGTATTACTTTTGGAGAAGCCCTCTAGGTGCTCTAAATTGTTGTCAACTTTACCGTAATGTTAATTGTTATAAAGCATACAAGAACAAACATATGTTTCTGGGGGGAAAAGTCCAAAATGCATTTTAAGAAATAAGCATATTTGTAAAGTTTTTATTGATTAGTGCTCTTCACATCTAATACACCAACAACAACAAAACTTAAGGCCTAAATAATGTATTTGTTAAACCCTTTATAGCCCAAGATTTTTCAACAAAACTGAGGCTGTTCTTAGCAAGGGTGCTTTTATGGAAGCGTTCTAAATTTCATCATTCTACCTTTATTACTTTCCATGATATGCCTTTTAATTGATTACAAAGAAAGGACTTATGAAAAAAGGCGATTTTCCAAAAACGCTGTGGCAAATGGTTGGACTGATGTCGTTGCTAAATAGAACGATTGTTTGAGTTTCTAATGGCTCATCAATGGAGAAATTGCCAGGTTGCATGTGCAAAAATTAACTTATAGCAAAGTTTTATCTGTTTTTTAAAAAATTTTTTTAAATAACGGTAGTGAGACTTCTAAATACCGTTGGGTCACAGAGGCTTAATGCACAATAGGTAAATGTTGGAACCTAAGGAAAGCCTATAACTATTAATAGTTATCGCGACAGAGAATTTTATATGACACACTATGGTTGAACGGAATGGAAAAAAATGGGACTCAATTTTCGGCATTATCTCTTGCTGTCGTATCTTCTTGTATAGTTACTTTTAATCTTTAATTTATTGTTTTGCCTTATATAAATAAATACAAAAACTTTGCGCTTTTTTTAAAAAATAAGAACAGTTTCAATTACTGCAGGTCATCAGACGCTTGAAACAGTCTAATAATTAGCCGATTAGCCGTTTAGCCCATTACTTGTATATTGTCTCTTTAATTTTTGTTCCTTTTTAATGCACCACTACACAAAAAATACTTTAAAATGTCACTTTTTTGTTAAAAATAAAATATTTCAACATGATTTTGTTATAAAACTGCCTTTATTTTGTTCTATCTTTGTTGAACAATGTAGATCTATAAGCTATATAATATAGAATATTAAAAAAGCTGGGACAAGTTGTTGACGTTATCAGTGACCTTTGACCTCTTTATATACACGGATAATCTTAAAATGATATTTAAGTCCAAGACATTTCTATAAATGATGTGTGTAGCCATTTTCAAGCATATAACCCGGATATAAACGGCGTAAATGAAAAAATGTACACACATTTGTCACGAAAATGACCTAGTGGAGAAAGCGGACTTTGAAAAAAAAAATCGCTCTTTAGCTTTGGTAATTATGGCACTAAGATGTTAATTTTCAGAAAATCTAAACCTTTGTCAATTACCAAACTTTTTAGGATGAAAATGTGTCTTATGTCAAGTACAAAACACAGTTTGCAAAAGTTTCAATTTTTTTCACAAAATTGCACTTGATGAACTTTAACCTCTGAAAAAAGTATGTTACCCCGCTTCTGCGGCGGTAAACTTTTAGTAAGTTACACTTCAAATATTTCTTAACAAGAAAATACAAGAAAACGTTAGAAAGCAATTAGTTTGAGTTTCGGCCTATTTTTGGGCTATCTTTCCTGGACTAATTGACTCGTTCATGCGTTTAGATATTATACGACTTTGAGCAATGAAACATCTTGCCAGCTATTTATAGACTTTTAGATAAATTTTAGATACATTTTTAGATACATTTTAGAAGCTTATAAAAAACTTGTCTGATGCCTGAGTTGTCTGCCACCAGCTCTTCCTTACACAGCTCGGCATTAATCTTTACATCTTTCTAGTTAAGGATACAAAAATTTGTATTGAAGCATAGAGTGAATAAACCTTTCACAAAAGCAGCATCTTAAACAACAGCTTATTCTTTGTAAAAAAAAAGAAATAGACAGTTTGATTAAAGTCTCTACAAAGGTCTTCAACTAACAATTTTTTATTAATAGTTTGCAAATACTTAAATGAGCTTGCATTGATCATGTATAAATTTAACTTAACAGCATACAGAAAATTGTGTAAAAGTGAGAGGTAGCTAGGAAAGGAAAATAAGCAAGGAACGGACAGCAAATGAAAGGTCATGCACTTGAGGCGATGGATTTTATGCCTGCTTTTTGTCATACGATGTACAAACTTTGAGCGAACCATGTCAGTTCGTTCTTAGAAATCTGGAAAACGTGTGGAGGGAGCCACAAATTTATTTTGTGGACTAACGAAGTTACGCTTCTCTTGTGTTAGAACTAGGTATATAAAAAGTTATAATCAAATACTCTCACGATTTGTCTTTAAGACGCCACAATTACAATGAGATCTCATAATAAACTTTTCATTTGTAGCCTGTATCTCCTACAAAGTAAAAATAAACTGTGTCTGAATCTCGAAATTTGAGCACCTCAACCTGTCCATTATATGGTACGAAACTACTATTTAAATGTAGGTCAACATTTATACTCACGTGGTCTTTCAGTTGTGGGAATTCGAAACTTTTGTATTGGTCGACAAAGCATTGTGTTTTATTCTTAAAGGTTTTTCTATCTTCGTCATCCCACCACTTGTACAGATTACCGTTCTTATCATACTGTGAGCCTGTTGAAGATTCCAAACAAATGGTTAAATCTGGTTCAACAAAAGCTATATTTTCTTGTCTTCAAGCCAGAAAGCAAGTTTTTTTTGTCAATTATTTTTCTAAATGAACTTTCTTATCTAAACGTATAACTAGGAGTAGTTAAAAAGCACTGCCTGTTTGATCCTATGTTTCTAAACTAATCATTCCATTGATAAAAGTATAATACTAAATGGAAGCTCAAGATGTCTGCTTTATGAAGCTAGCTTTACTTTTCTAATTGTTCTGCCCTGTATAATGTCTACGTCACAACTTGATAAACAGCATCTCTTCCGCATTCCTTCTTGCAGAATCACACCGCTGTGTGATACAATCGGAAAGAAACGACTCGCAGCCACAGACTTCCACCTATAGCTGTTTATAGGTGGAAGTCTGTGCTCGCAGTTAAAACAAAATGCTCCTGAAAGACTTTTGATACGCAACTCCGCACTAAAAGTGAGATTTAGGTCAGAACCATAAGTGACCGTTTGTGTTAATATTGGTGCGCCAACGATGAACAAGTTGTTTAAACATGTATGTAGGCATGTAGGCTAAAGGTTCAGCTTGTTTTCCTCTGCGTCGTCTGCGCATGTCTGCCCCTTCTTGAGGTTATCCCGGCCAAACCCGGCCTGGCCTAAAATTTACGGGAGGGACTTAGCTTCCCCTCTTGGGCCAATGAGACTTGCCCATTTCGATTGTGATCTTGACAGAAAGTTGAAAATTGTGTTTGATTTTCAGAAAAGAAAGTTACACTTGAAAGGAAAAATAAGTGCTCTGATTATAACAGAAATATAACACATAATTAGATCTTTCTGTGACTTGCAAATTGATTTTTGTTTCAAGTAAAAATATTGGGAATTAAGGTTTCTACTCTCAAAAATGACTTTGAAAAATATTTTGGAAACGTTTTGTCTAATTTAGTAGTTTCATTGTTTTATCCAATTTTTTTAGTTTTTGGTATCAATGTGATCAGAACGAATAGCAAAAACTGACAAAAATATTTTTATAGCGAAAAAAATATAGATTACTGTTTGATGATATCACACATGAAAATCTTTGTAAAACAATCGTATAGCATTACGTCCCAGCGCCGCAACTTCAAAGATTCACAGGGCAGTGTTACCTGCTACTGGTCGTATGTAACTGACCTACCCAGACGTCAGTCTAGAACCAATCAGAGCCCCATCTGGCCCGGTGCCGACCTCAGACTATATAGAATGGTGCCGACTGCCTGAGATCAGTGAGAAGTCAGCTACAGGGGAATGTTCTGATCGCTAGCCTGGGTGAATTTCACACACTAAGTGGCAGGATTACAAAAAAGTTGAAAAACACCCGCGTTTTATTTCCAATGAACATAAATGGAATTCTCGTGTCTAAACAAAGTGTTTTGTCTTTGTTTTACAAAAATCTGACCACTAATAACAATTTTACATAGAATAATGACTTTGGAAACATGTTTTTCGAAATATGTATAAATGCAATAAAATCCGTAATTTTACATTGATTATGTAGTTTTGGTATCATTTTTCATGTCTCGATGAGGCGCTATTGAAAAATGTACTTGGGACTTTGAAATCATTCTGCCCTGTGATTTCCGTTTTTTTCGCTGACGTCACGCACTACTGTACTAGTACAACAGGGCCCTTACTCATGACGCAGCTATTACCTTGCGTCTCGGCATTTGGCTTGGTCAGTCTTACAACTACTTAGGCTCTGATTGAATTTCAGTTTGACTCTTGACAGGTCTTGGCCGGTCGTGGCCAATGAGAGATAAGATTGAGACCAACTGGAACCTAGGCAAATGAAATCTGTTGTGGGAGGAGCAAAATGAGCGGCTTCCGTATATTTCTAAAGAAAAGGGTGTAACTTCCCACAAACGCCCCCAAAATTAATTTGCACTCAAAAAGGCGTCATTGCCATCGGTGCAACGGTTTCGATAAAATTTGATTTCTTTTTAGACTGAGGAAAGGAAAAAAAAGTTTGACAGAGTACTAGACTGAAAATGTAATGCGGATGAAATGGAATCTCAGTCGAACCGGGACATTTTCAGTCTATCGTCTGTCGTGTAAACAAGTTTTGCTATGAGGATAGATTGCATTATTGTTTTGTTTATGATGTACAAACGTACCCGTTCTTAAGAATTGAATTTATCTCTGCAACATATTGGTCATGCTGTTTTATGTGGTGGTTTCCATGGAAGATTGTGTCCAGTTAACCTAATTTTGAGATATGTCTCATTGATGGGATGACCACAGCAAGATAATGGTCTTGTACACTTTTTGCAGTCGGGCGATAGCTTATTCATTTTTTAAAATCCACGATTCTTTTTCTCACATCTTAACAAGCATAAACTCGTCATGTGTCATTAAATATCAAGTAATAAAATCATTTCTGCATTACAGAACTGAATAGTCGCACACTGCTTCAAAACAAGTTCTTTGTTCTGCGCCTTTTTGTCACCGACATTCGCACACGTCTAAATGTAACGTTATTAGCTAGTATACCTTTTAATACTTTTATGAGAAAGAATTAAAGGATAACATTTTTTGTTTTTAGTAATTCTTTGAATATAATACAAGTCTTTTGCGATTTATGGAAAATACATGTCCTAATAAAAGAAAACCTGGTAACAACTTTATAACAAAACCTATGCTCATTATGAACTGTAATTCCCTATGAAGTAGATAAAAGATGAGGACAAACTTTCACTTTTACCTTATCATAAAACGAAACGAATTTAATTCTATCAAAAGCTTAAGAAAAAGGAACAAAAGCATATCAAAGATTTTCATCTCTACCTATTTGGTCGAAAGCATGGATCATCTCATGGGCTATAACAGTTCCTATTCCACCATAATTGTGTGCCCTGAAACAACAACAACAACGCTTTTTTCAAAACAATCTTTAACAAGGTTGTACAAAACGCTGTTCTATCATGATTTGTAAGTTTAAATATATTTCATAATTATGTATAGCACTTATATATTTTTTTTTACTTTTACCTCCACCCTTTTCTTACCCTCCTCATCTCTCCCTTCATTCTCTTCCTTCAAGGTAAGAGAGAGAGACAGACAGACAGAGAGACAGAGACAGAGAGAAAGACAGAGATAGAGATAGAGATA
>BMAT01006750.1:172684-182805 GCA_019649035.1 Elysia marginata
GAGAGAGAGAGAGAGAGAGAGAGTAGGGCCTAGGGGTGTATGTAGTTTTGGTCGCATTCATTTTTTTTTAGTACAGTAGGTGTAAGCCGGTGATTCTTAAAAAATATGTTTTCAATGTCAGGTCTTTAGTTCTGGAGTAAGTTCGGTAAAGCGCTCTGGTTAGAAACTAACTTCACATAATTATATTTCTCTTTAGTGCATATTATCACATTTGGTGAGCCTTTATATCCATGTTCGGGTTTAACAAATTTTGGAGTGTATAGAGCAGTGTGGGGAGACAGGTAACTTCATACTATCACTTTCTCTCTTCAATCGCACACATATTGGGGTTATTTCATTATGAGGTCCAGTTAGGTTTACATCATGCAGACAACAATAATGACTCGTAGCAATCAAGAATAGCATTTATTGACACTAAGCAGCACCAAAACTGGCAGAAAATATCCAGAAATAATCAGACAGCATCTCTTCAATCAAGTAATCATACACTACAAATGGCAATTGTTCTGCATAAAGTCGTAACTCAAATTAGCTCTTATCTGAAAGTGGGAAGGCCTATTTCAAGAATAAACCTACTAAAGCCGAGCCAGACGGGGGAAACAAAACTCGGAAAAATAAAGACAAACAACAATTATAACACAATGTAAAATTCCAATAATAAGATTCCCATCTAAAAATTTATTACAAATCATTACTTTTCAAATAGTCCACTTGGAGAGCTTATCATCAATGTCTGTATTCACGATACAACCAATAAGTGCAACAAAAAATGCATTATTAGTTTCTTACATCTTCGCGTCATGTCTCAAGCATAATTTTCTTTTTCCTCTAATGCAACATAAACACTGACAGATGTTAAAAATAAACTTCTGAGCCTTCTACTTGACCTGGCTCCAGTAAACAATGACAGTAATGATATTTAACCACGGAATGACTTTATTGCTCTTAATCTGAAACCAAGGTATGAGAAATAAATGACCATACAGTCGGTGAGGATTCAGCATCAAATTCTTAACCTAAAATCTCGTTGCATTCCACTCAAAAGTGCAAGACATGTCGCACAAATCAACTCCATTACAATGCGAGTACAATTCCTTAGTTTGCACGCCTTATACTTCACAGTGAAAAGCTCTCTCAGCCTTTTTCCTTTTAATACATAAGCCTATTATTCATGATTTTATACCTTTTGTCAATGCTTACATTCCTTTACTTTGCAATACACAAGCTAGTAATAACAGTTTGTCAACCCGCCCAAAATTCATACATATACCAAGCAAGTCAGTTGCACATGGCGTTGGTGAGACGATCCCATAATATGCTTTTTATTAAATGCTTGAAGTAAGTTAGCCAATGTTATTTAAATCAATATAATAAGACGGAATTGGAAAGGACTTAGTGTAACTGTTGTGAATTAGTGTATAATGATAATAAAAATGAAGAAGATGGCCTTATAGTAGATTATGTTTGTGCCTATTAGTGTATTAGGAGATTAAATGCCAAGCTGCTTTATCATCAAATGTTTAGAAAATGCAAGTTTACAATTCTCACTTAATGGTTAAGACCATTTTGGGACGAGTGATACTCTTAAGCTTTTATTTCGAAATGAAAATTATGACGATACATATGCAAATATTGTTTCTGGAAAAATAAATGACCATGTAAACTTCCGTATCAAACTTTTTCTACCACAACAGCGTAACAATTTCTCAACAAACTCGGATTGTCGTGGACCTGGGCTTGGTGCAGAGCTCACGACTTACTTAGTTTAACGTTTTGAGGAGAAGTGATCTCATTTTCCAAAATGTAAGACTAGTACCATTACTTAACTACTCTTTGCCTCTTTCAGAGAGGGGAATGAGGGGATAACATTAAATAAAGGACGAGAGATTGGGAGATGGGGGTGGGGGTGGGGGGTCTACGAACTGGTCAGACCCTAGTAAAACGCTAGCGAAAACTTGCTCAGTGCATCAAGGTTAATTACTTTCTCTTCCACACAATCGCAGGAAATAAATCTTAAAATACCGCGCTTTTATTTCTTAGACGATGAATTTAGTCTATGTACAAACATAATACCAAAAGTAGGTAAAAAATGAAACTATCCGCTCACTTAAAAAAATTTTTTAACAAGAAATGAAAAGCGCGCACTATGCTAAGAATTTTTTAACCGCATACTCTCCTCTCTCTGCGTTTTTATTNNTGCGTTTTTATTTTTATTTTATTTATTTATTTTTATTTTCATACACTGTATTAATCCCTTTCGGGAAATTTGTCATCGTTACTCAGCGTAACTGTGTCGCCACAGAGCAGCGCCACTAATGCCCCAGCAGACCAGTACATATGAAGCCTGCAGCTGGGTACCCATTTTACAGGTGGGTGGACTGGAGAAAGTTAGGGTGAATTGCTTTCCCAAGGCAATTGCAACATGACATGGTCGGGAATCGAACCCGCGACCTCCAGATCTCGAGTCCGACGCGCTAACCACTCCGCCACGCTGTTTTTGGAAAATAGGTTAAAATTGAAAAGTTTGAGGTAAGCTAGTCGACGATGTAACCCCTGGCTTGGCAACATTTAGCTGTTATTTGGAAAGGCCAGTGGTTTGCATGTTTACTCTACTTATTGTGATTATAAAGATTTCATTTTAAGAGACGAGATTTGCTGGTGTGTGTGGGAGAAGTAGTATACGGCTTTGTTTGTTTTACAAATATTTCCGCTTCTATCAGAGATGCTAAATATTCAGCCTTTTAGATGATCTGTTTTAATGTCGCTGACCTTAATCAGAGCAGGATTTATGATGATTGATATAAAACGCCTACCTCACCCCTTCCGCCTTCCTTCTTAGCTATATCATGACTGGTTGTGCACCCCCTTGTGTGCCACGAAAGGATGATAAAAAAACCTATGCAACCCAATTCCGCACCAATAACAATGATCACGTGATTACGTTCGGGTGAATATGAGTCTCATTAAGAACAATAGAAATTTTTTTCTTTTTCTTCAAAATTTGTTGTTTGTAACGCGATAATTGCTTTCTCTTTCCAGTCTAACAACAAACTACCTCCATTCTGTTTACGTCGAAATATAGCACATTGTGTTACCCTTGGTTTTAAAATCTTGTTTTAGTTTCCTTCATCACTTCAAACTTTTCCCATGACCGGTAAGGTTTCGAAAGAATTAGTAATTAGACCACATTGTAGGAAACAAGACAGACTTTTATTGCCACGGCTTTAGATAGACCCTACTTACATAGAATTCGTAGAAGAAAACAAAGGATTTCACAAAATCCCAGCCGGCACATCTCTTAAAAACAACAAAGAAACGATAAAATTGTTAGAATGTGATGTCCTCATAGTTCCCACTCTTCACAACCTCCAATTTAATTTATTAAAAGAAATTTAGTGGTAGTGAAAAACTTAGAACAAATAAAGGTTCCAATTATAAGCTACTAAAGGCAAGCACGTTTCGGGCATTTTCTACTTAAAGCCTACTTCTGTCCACCTTTAATTTTATGCCAAAATAAGTCTTGCAATTATTGAAATAAGTGGGCTACATTTCAAATAAGCATATACTAAATAATACGAAAGATTAAAGAAATCAAATCAATTTTACACAGCTTATGAAGGTAACAAATACTTTGTTTTAAAAAGAAAAAGCTTACACATGGCGTTATCAGCAGCCCAATACATAGCGGATATTGAATGGACGCCTACGGTTTTTCTGAAAATACAACAATTATAAACTTTGATGACAAGTCTGCAAAGTTGTATAAATAATTCATGAGGTGATAGGTAGGTATATATACATTGCTAATGCACAAAAAGTTAAAAACACTAAAATGCATTTAAATCTACGAGATTCGAATTTTGCTAATACATAAAATGGTAAAAATAAACGCTAAAGTACATGTACATCTATCATAAACTGATAAGATTTAGGATAAAGAGGTAGACTTTTTGCAAGTACTTGCAAGGCTCCTTGATCCATCATCACGCTAAAAAAGGCTTGTGAAATACGAGGATGCCGTTGCAATAAAACGGTTAGCTGTTTAAACTTGTTTGATCACATCCAGTTAGCTGTTAGAAACATTGATATAAATGAGTCACAAATTTTTAAGTTTTAGCATTACAAGCAGGGGATACCAGTGAAAACAAACCCCGGTGATACTTATGCCGGGGGCAATCAAAGTGTAGTATCTTTCATAAGGTTTTCATTGCAGGTACTGCACTTCCCTGAGGAGCATTGTTTGGGAATTTTTTGTTGCAGAAGATGACTACACCCAGATTAAGGGATTTATTTTATATTTCAACCTATGACCACTCGTGAACAGGGAAAAAAGGCAAAAGCCAATATTAACTCTGGTCTATAGCGCAAACATAATATAAAAACTTTCCTAAACTGCATTTTCATCTCCGATTTTTTGTCTCTCGCGGTCCGTAGTTGAAGCTAAAAAAAACTACACAAATTCTGCCAGAGATCAAAGTGCTGTATCTTCCATACTGTGAATTATGCACCTTGTTCAGGGCAGAATTATAATATGCAGGAATAATTCAGCTCCTTCTTAAGTAATCCGCACAAGTGTAGTTTAATACTATAATTAGTTAAGAACCCAACCAGTGAACGAAAGATAATCAAATTTTAGTAGCAACTCCTTGGCGACAATATTTGTCGTGGCTTAGATACGGAGATTAAGTCCGCTTATCCCAGAATCTAGACAAAGGCTACATGGATCCATCGCCAGATTAAAATCATTTTAAATACAGACATGCAAAGGAGAGAATGTTTATGCTTAAAATTTGTTCTATACAATCTTTAAACTAATCTAATTAAAGCCTAAAGGCTAAACCAATGATGTATTTATAAAGATCTTTTTTCTATGGCATTATAACTAACCCTCTCAGGTCATAAGGTTTATGAGAAAGGTTTACAAAAGAGCCCATTTTTTAAGTTGCAAAGATATGAGTCCAGCAGTTAAACTATGTCAGTAATTCAAATCGCCATTAATGTGCAACACTTTTGGCTATTTTTTAACGTCAAAACTTCTTTTTATCTCATTATCATCTCTGTAACAGAAATCATGGGTTCACTACAATTGAAGCAGCTTTATTTTACTCCCACCTCACAATATTTGGTTGTGGTTGGGGAGGGGAAGGGGAGGCGCTAAACAACGACATTAACAAAACATTTATATGCAAACAGCCCAGTATTCACCGGCTTAGATTTTCACATTGAATAAATTAGCGGCAATTTTGACTAGAGGTAGATCTAAATAGGCCTATTATTGGTTTTGTTTACCTTTATTCCCACTAATACAGAAGAATGCCAAACTGAGCGCAAGCAACATATTCCATCAGGTGTACCATCTTTGATGGCGTAACACAGACCCTTCCAGACATATATTCAAATGCAAACACGAAAATACTTCAAACTCCTTACATACCAGGCATGCCTTTAATATGCATACATGGCTGCTAAAGGATTCCCCAATGTGCCCGCTGAGCAATGAAAAAACAGACCACATGGTCCTACTCTGTCCAGTAATCAAACTAGAAGGAGGGTATCATACAATTTCTATCTCGAGATACTATTCGATACTGCTATTGATACTGCGTAGCTTCAATACAAGAGCAAACGTTTTTATAGCCACATCGATGGGTATAGTAAGAAGAAATAGAAAGAAATCTGACTTACTTCCAGGTTCTCTTTGCTGGTTTACCAATTCTTCGGTATTGGTTGGCGAAGTATGTGGCCAGTTTTAATTCATTATTTTTATAATAGTTATCCTCTGTCAACTCTGCCTAGAAAAAAGTAATCGAATACGTTAGTCAACTGATCTAGTAAAGTCCAACAATATTCAAAGGAAGGTAAATTTTAAAAAGTGATGTTAGTTACATTAAATAATTATTATATCATCGCCATGGCTTTACCGAAATTGTAGAAAGTAATGTTGTTACATATTAAAGTAAAGACTTTAAACATGGCATTTTTTAAAGTATCGCAGAGGCGATATTTCTCTCAGTGGCAAGGCGGTAGGTGCCCAAGCTACTATAAATCCAAGGTGCGAATCATAGTAGAAGCAAGTATGTTTCAGGCATTTCTACGTGACAAGTCAAACAGCCCGTTCTACGAACGATCGGTGGGCCACAAAATTAATTGTCGCATTAGTACCATCTGGAAAAACCATATTAACCTCAAAAGTATAACCCAATCCGCATAAGTATTTTATAAATCGCATACGTATCACCTGAACAAAAAGAACTAGCTATCACTTTGCACCCATTAAAATATTTGATATGCAAATTTATACCACAATGTATAATTCACACAAATTAATTTAAACATAAGTTGATTTAAAATATGTATACTGTCGGTGTAAGTGTGAGGTCAAGTAGTTCACACGGCTAATAGTTCTACCTGTAATTACTGTTGGAGGATCTCTTTGTAGACAACGTTGTTGATTGCTCCAAGGGTACATTTTGACAGATTACAGACTTTAAGCAGCAACACTTGAGTATGACGCGAACGTCAGTGGCGTCTATTTTTAGAAACTGGTTTCATTATTTTTATAGTTTCCTCAATCTGCTTTCCCGATTTTCACGTACGCGTAGTGAGACACGGTGCGTGTGCTAAAGGTCTCTATTGTCTGGAGCCAACGCGGTTCAGTGCCACATACAGTTGGCAATGTGAAAAGACGCCTTGGTTAATTAATATCCCAATTTTCTTTAGAGTCTGGCCTTGAGATTTGTTTGCGGTGATTGCAAATGATGGTCTGATCGGGAATTGTTTTCTAGTCATTTGAAATGGGAATACATTGTCAGACGGTTTCAGTGGTATTTGGGGGATAACAATTCTCCTCCCGGCATGTAGACCACAGGCAACACGTGCATCAACTATATGATCCTGCTCTGGTCAGTTATATAACGGGTGTCATTACAATGGCCGCTGGTTGGATCCAGGTTGCGCAGCAACGCGACGACACTATGTTTTTTTTATATTTTCAGGATGTGGAGCGGCATCCCAGATGGACAAAAAGAATTTATGAACTCCATGGGATATTGATGCTCATCTTCTTCAACAGAGTCTTGACTTGATAAATAAAACTTTGGCACCACCTGGAAAATTATCCATTATTAAATGCTTGATAATAAATCAGATCTACTACTTAGTCTGTTGGCATTATGATTGCTTCTCTCCCCTGCCAATTTCATATCTTAAAACCTTTAAATCAAATTATTTAAGCGAAGGAGTTTTCAAGAGTCTGTAAAGTGTTCAACAAGACTCTTTACCATAATGTATACCGTTACCTCACATGTGGCGAGGAAAGCAGTTCCAGAGAATTTCACATGTGTAGCGAGGAAAGTTATCCCAGACTACCTCACAACTCAGTAGGCCACCAATGATATACCCGTTCTTTCGAAGCACTTACATAAAGTAATAAGATTGTTATTTTTGACACAGTAAAACCCTGCCCTTCATGCTGTAATTTTTCCTCTCATTCAAACCTTTACGCGGCACACGTTTCTCTTAAAAGCAAATAAAAAATAAACGCCCTTCCGTCTGCGGCTGTCTTTCCTAAAAAGCACGACTCCGAGGCAAAAGTCTTCCTTAGAAAAGGTTTTCCTCATGTTTCGTGTTATTTCAAATTCTAATCCATCCTATAGCATTCTTACATTAAGCGTTCTCTTATTTTCTTAAGCTTAAAATGTTCTAAGAGGTTTGCACATTATTATTTTTTTTAATCAAACTTGTAGAGAATTTATCAATTTTTTAGAATGACCAATAGCGTGTGAGCTTAACCTAAGGTACAACTTTGAGTTTGGTAAAGCATAGAATCATATCGAACTCTCATTCGTGTGTTTTAATTCGTTTCTTATTAAGTACATGTATTTCTTTACCAAAATGTAAGGCCCCCTCCTATCAATTGCTTTAAATGCATCACAGTGCCTGTGTTCTTCGAAACGGCAAACGGCATTACTTCTAAACTCACAGAGGAGGAAAAACAAATCACATCACGTTAATTCAACAAGATCGCTCAACGCCTTTCATAACACTGTAATGATCATGTAAGGCCAGGGTAATACTGTAGCTATACGTCTACCTGTCCAAACAGGGCTCGAACCTCGGACTACGAACCTGAAATGCTAGCCTCTACCACTGAATGACAGCGCCAACTTTATCATCCCTCAGAATGATTTATCTGTTTTATTTCATGCGACTCACCCAGTTTTGATTGAGGTCGAGCTGATCGTCGTCTAGCTCCTGGTCTGGGTAGCTGATCAACGTCAATATGGCTCGCAGCTTTCAGTAGTAAGGCAGGCGGAAAAAAACAAACACATAACCATAGCAATTTATATAACTTTGAAGCTTACCACAAAAAAGCAATAACAATAATAACAACAATTGCTGGAGAAGTGTTGCGCCGCAGAGATTTTCTACAGAGCTAGGGTATTGAAAACGAAGGCCCCCCCCCAAAAAAAAATAAAAAAAAATAAATAAATAAATAAAATTAAAAAAAAAACAACAACCATCGAACAAAATAAAATTTTCAATTCGGCTCCTGGCAATGGTGTCATGACGAGGACTGCTAGTTTTGATATTAAAAGTGAGGATAACATTTTCACCAATAAGGTTAGAGGTGATTTTCATGTAACAGTCAAAACAAATGAAGCTTAATTTGTAAACAAAGAGCAAAAACAGCAACGATTGGAAACGTGATAAGCTTGGAACGAGTCAAAGATTTTAGAAAACTTAAGAAAAAGCTGCTAGAATTAAATGCGTTATTTGCGTCCATGGGTGGCAGACTGGTACTATAATAGAGACCTTTAGCACACGCACCGTGTCTCAATGCGCGTACGTGAAAATCGGGAAAGCAGATTGAGAAACTATAAAAATAATGAAACTAGTTTCTAAAAATAGAACGTCTGTGGGTCTATTTTAGAGACTGGTTTCATTATTTTTATAGTTTCTCAATCTGCTTTCCCGATTTTCACGTACGCGTATTGAGACACGGTGCGTGTACTAAAGGTCTTTACTAATCGAAATTTAGTGAACGTGATACGAGTAGAGATACGATAAGTTTGTAAATATTACAGAGTGCGGCAGGAACCTTAATTGAAATTTTTCAAAGGATAATAAAGAAAGAGAGAAAGAGAGAGCTAGAGAGAGAGATAGACAGAGAGACAGACAGAGAGAGAGTCAGAGTCAGAGAGAGAGACAGAGCGATAGACAGAAAGACGGACAGACAGAGAGAGGTGCCTTAAATATGACCACCAAGGCCTCTTTCAAGTAAAACATGTATCACCAAGTTAGGAATTTCATGTAGCAAATGGGATGGAGATTAGAAGAACACAAAGGGAAATTTACAGGATCCAAAAATCCTTCCTGGTTTCTGAAGTATATATAATTATACACTTAATAAAAAGCGCAAAATCTTTAGCATATGAAAGGTTTAGGCACTACACATCAAAGGACTGAAATAATTAGATTATTTCTAATCAGGCAGTTCCATACCTTTTCCATGGCGGCAGATTTGGTTGTGTTTTTCATCCAGGTAGTCTAATTGAGTCGATTCATCAAGACATCACGAATGGTTTCTGCTATTTCCACTGCCTGTAAAATGTATAGAGAAGTAAAACTTTTAGTTTATTCAATAAACCGTGAAGCGTATACGAGAAGGCTACATTGATTATAAAGTGTTGAGTAAATAACAAAATAGTACTGCTCGTTTCTCTTTGTTACCTCACAGTTAAGGCGCTAGCATGTATTCATTACAAATTTTTCCATTTTAGTTCTTTTCTCTCAACACATGTATCTAAAAAAAACCGTATTTGAGAGACAGTATATAACAATATCTTTAAAAAGAGATGACATGTCCATGAAATACTATAATTCAACTGAAAGTCACCCACCTCAAGCGATGTCGAGGACAGTTTTAAATTTAAGTAGTTTCTAATCTATAGCACACTCTTATACACATTATAAAAGTTACAACGCATTCGGTTTTTTCTGTTACTCGTAGTTTTGAATATTGACTGAATGTACTGCAGTCCCAACTTTACATGAAATAGACGCTTAGTATAAGCAACGATTACTACTACTACTACTACTACTACTACTACTACTACTAC
>BMAT01006753.1:34797-45095 GCA_019649035.1 Elysia marginata
CCCCCCCCCCCCCCCAATGCCCCATTGTTTTCTCAACTTAGATCTTTGTACCTATGCTTTTATACAATTTTCAATTACATAATATTTATAAAGTTCAGCACAGGGGAAGTAATTGATAAAGTTTATAGTCATGCACTACCGTCCATTGCGTTAAATACGCTGATGACAAGTTAAACGTTTAATTCCCTCATAATCTTTTAAACTTATTCTATGAAACGTACGCCACCTCACCCCCGACCCTTGCTGCTAACTTACAGCAAAGCTTTTAAGAATGCAACATTGCACCTGACAGTACTGGTCGCAGAGCAGTATCTCGTTTTTTCTAAAACTCGGCAGTAATCGAATAACGATTCTAGTGATGATTATCTGGACAGACAGTTCACTTATACTCTTGGGAAAGCAAGGGAGACTAAAAGTATATTATGAAAAAAGGATTAACCCAATCAGCCTAAATAACCAAAGCTTTCATCCATTCTGCACCAGAAGCCACAGGTGGAATTTTATACAAAGAACTGACTCTTCATGCAATAATAATGGGTTTTTGCCCCTAGATTTACATCACGCGCAACATAATTATACAGAAACTTGCAACTGACCCTAGGCCTAGTCCATATAAGGTTTTTTAAACTATCAATTTTTTTTTCTATATTATGGGCTGTTTCGGGACAAACCTCTTCTGTGTGTATAGTTCAAAAGGTAGGCCTACCAGCAAACTCTTCTTTGAGCGAGATAGTTTATTCGAATAGCTCTATAGTATTGAATCTAAAGCCTAAAAACCCAAGGAAGAACAGTCACTGCTCTTGAAATTTTTTTTAAAAAGTTCATAGAACAACCATTGTACAAAGACATAACCAAAGCACCCTCTTGAATTTTCTTTCTTATAGTTCTTATCTGTCTTTGTCAGCTCTAGACTCAGTTGAATTTACCTGCTCAAAGTCTTCTATGCATTTTCTTCTCTTGACTTTCTTTGTCATCTCTAAAGCCTGTTTTTATTTCTTGGCCTTTTCGTTTATTTCTGCCTATCCCACGCTGTTAGCGAGGGGCAATATCCTTGTCCCAAAGGCTATTCTGCCATTATGCGGAAACATCCATAGGTCACAGGCAGAAAATATTGGCAAAGATAAGACTTCTTTATTAATCCCTTGAGGTGGGGTGGTGGTGGAGGGGGGGGAGGAGGTCTGGGGAGAGAGGGGGGGGGCGGCGGCAAGAAGGGGCAAGCAACGGGCCAAACCTGTGAGTGTAAGATATTTAAGAAGTTACTGATAACACCAACAAGAAAGATGCTAGACTTTTGATTTTTTTTTTAATAGTTAAAACTTCTATGAAAAGACGATACGAATACCGAAAAAAAATGTAAAGCGTGTCTCATATAAGCGAATGGAGGGTTTCCTCTTTGTCGAATGGAACTATTATCAGGGCGAAGAAATGTAAGGAGATATTCAAATTTTATTAAAAAGTTAAAAATTATAAACGTATGAGTTAGTGCGATATTACAAAGGACATACTAGGTCGGATATGGATAGAAAGGCAGTCGAACAAAGATGACCGAAATGATAGATAGTAAAAGGGAAATTTTTAAAGCAGGTGCGTAGATAAAACACATGTACCCATATAGCAAGAAATAGAGAGAGAGAGAGAGAGAGAGAGAGAGAGAAAGAGAGAAAGAGAGAGAGAAAGAGAGAAAGAGAGAGAGAGACACACACACACTCACACACACATAAAAAGAGCGAGATTGAGAAAGAACGGAGAGAGATAGATAAATCTTAAACACTTGCACATCAAAACAAAACTAAAGGGGTAACAAACCATATTTCTGAAATTTTGGGCCATGTTAGTGTCCTTTCAGCTTTATTTTTTAAATTAACTTTAATTCAGATAATTAACTTGCATATACAGTAATAACAGTTTGTTCAACCACTATACCAATAATAATGTTACCTTTACTTAGAGCTGCGTGAATAACCAGATATATTGTAACTTTTTTTCTATGATTTTTTTAGATTTACAAAGTAATTCATGTGTTATTGGTATTGAAATCTACAAGAAATGGCGCTCAGCTGTATGAAAAGGTAGCCCATGCCCTTATATTTCTCACACAATGAAAACAGTTTTCCCGAGAAGTGATATAAGGGTTGGAAAATAACTTTTACTTCAGATGAGCGTTAATAACTGGTACTAACAAGACTCCAGTTGAGACAGCCAGGAATCCGGTACGCATGTCTGATAAAAGGCTGCTAAAACAAATTGTCTTGGGCACAGGCTAAGAGGGAGACCGACACCCTGACCACTCGTAAATATCATTCTACGAAAAATCCCCGTGGAAAAATAAGTGCTTTATGGACGGTTAAAAGACTGAATTTAGTTGCCATAAACGCACGTTATTTGGTGTGAATCTGCCATCTCTTGAAAGTTTATATGAAGAAAGAATGTCAGCCAGAACAGAAAAGATCTTGAAAGATGACACCCACCCAGCAAGAAGATATTTTGATTTTTTTACCCAACGGGCGAAGACTAAGGGCATTCAAAGGAAATAAACGATTAGTAAAAAAGCTTCTCTACCCATGCCGTAAAATATTTTAATAGAACTAGGATGAAAAGATTATGCTAATTGAATCTTTTGATGAAATGAAAGACACATTAGGATGAGGTTGTTTCGTTGAGCAGGGTGGGTAAGGAATGCGTGTATTTCTTGTTCAGCGTGACAAAAGAGAAAATGCTATACAGATAGAGAGAGAGAGAGAGAGAGAGAGAGAGAGAGAGAGAGAGAGAGAGAGAGAGAGAGAGAGAGGGGGATAAAGAAAGAAAGAGAGAGATATATGATATTTCATTTCTTTAATACATGTACTGATAAGCTATAAACTTTTAATTTACTATAACATTCATAATGTTGAAATCTGTCAGACTGACTGAGCACTGCTTATTTTCAATACCTGTGTTTATGTAGCTTTTATGACTGAATAAACTTGAATTGACTGAAGTGACGGAAATAGCATTGTTCCTTTCCTCAATCGTTTAAAATAAAAACACATCGCCGCAATTACAATTACATAAGCTTGTATACATTAGGCGTTAGGTATTAGTATCGATTAGGCGTTAACTCTCCTTAACTTTCAAATAGCAAAAAGGTCTATAGAAAAAAACCCCATTGATACCAATTCTGTTTAGCTCATTTTTAGCAACACGACTAATACGAGAGTTCTATTTCAGCACAATACATCATTAGATATTTTTTTGTTGTTGCAAAAAATATCGCATTCCAAAGTATTATCAGCTAGGCAGGCATATCTGTTTAAAAATGCGAAAGACGGATCTTGAGAGAAAAAAAAATTACTTTTTGCTCTGCTACGTTAACATGAACCTCAGAGAGCAACAACGATCACGAGCCTTATTGAACTCCAGGATTTGTAAAAACCGGCAGCTTTGAAAATCCTTCGGGACAAAGGCACTCGAGGAGAACAAGAACATTTCAACTCGTAAGCTATGTAACTGCTATAACTGTAATGGCCTATAAAGAGCTCTTTCTCTAAAGGCTTCTTTGTTTGATAGTTTTAACTCCTGCCAACATTAAGGAATCTTGACCCTCAAAAGACCACACCGGCTGATTCAAGCTATGGTTCATTCTGACGACGCTTCTACTTTCGTCTATATTTTACGAAGCCCTTGGGATTCAGGTTCACTAAAGCATTTAAATACGACTAAACCTAAAAAGGCTCAACAAACCCTAGTTCAGACTTTTAAAATACTTTCAACAGGAAAAGGTCGTGGTTCATTTTACAACTGAAAGATTAAAGAATCGTAATTGCGTTTGAGCAGCACAAAGGGTTTGATTAGAGTTTCACTGATTGGCGAGCCAGTTTTCTTAACTGGGTGCTTTAATTTCAAGCTTTGTTTTAAAATTTCGACCTATTTTTTTATGCAATAAGGACTTGTTTTGAGTACTGGTGTTATTGATACCTCTAGAATAATAATGATGATGATAGTAACAACAGTAATAATAACAACAACGACAATAATAATAATAATAATAATAATAATAATAATTATAATAATAATAACAATAATGTTAATGATAATTATCCTCCTCCTCCTATCATCATCATCATCATCATCATCATCATCATCATCATCATCATAAACGTCTTCATCATTATAAGTTGTTTTTGTTATCACTTTAACAATTATCTTCGGTAAATAATGATATTTATTATCGTAGTGAGAATAAAAATAACAACAAGTGTATGATCAAAACCAATAATGATGCTTTGTTTCTTTGACGCTTTCCAAGCCTGCTATTAATTTAATAAAAAAAAAGACATTGTCATTTTAATTTAGTTTTAAAATAAAAACTGAACTAAACACAAACAATCGCAACTTATCCTCATAATAGATTTATCTCGAATAACAATGGTAATTATGCGCTTGCCTTTAATTTTAAATCCATGGTCTACCCATTGAAACCGTTTCTAAATAACGGTAGGGAATGAGATTACAGGTAAAACAATAATAGTGTTACGTCTATGGATGACGAAGCTTCTTTAAAAATAAAACTACAGCGTTTTCTGTAATATGGGCATAGAAATAAAATAATAAATATATATGTAGGTACGTTTTTTAATTCTTTTATAACAAAAGTAACATCTAAAGAAAACCCAAACAGAGCCTACTAAAAAGTTTTCTCTTCAATACAAATCTATAGGAATGATCTTTATAAAAGTGTAATATTTAAGTGGCAGCGGGCAATCTTGCTTCATAATTGTAATAATAGTATTCACTTTTAAATTTTGTCGAAATAGATGTCAGTACAGGAATTGGCATGACAGCATCAATGATTAAGGTTTTCAGTGAGATTGCCTGCAGTGAAAACTCCGCTTCTCTTGTTGAAATCTCATTCCTAAAAAAGAGAGTCAAGTTTATCTCAGGAACAAAACACCTAAGCCACCTTCGTGCTCTATCGCCTTGACACTGAAAAGAGCTTAATGTTACTAGGGATTCCCAAGAAAAAAAAGTGAAAAAAAAAGAAAATTATTGTCGTATATCCTTCTGGAAATGTGTCAAGCCTCTTTCCTCTCATCCTACCCATGACACGCGACATACGTTGTAAAAGAACGCGACTAGATCTGCGCGTTTTCCTACTGGCTCAAAAGGCTCAAGTGGCGTCGTAGGTCTAGTCGTAGAACTCGGCCTTCGGACCAAGAGGTTCGGAGTTCGAGCCCCTGGTTCTGCAGGTAAAAGTTTAGTCGTTAAGAAAGGCTATTGGAGGCTGTGACAAAAAGATCCTGTTGCGTAAAAGACAACTTTTTGGTGCAGAAATATTTTACTAAGTAAAGATTTCATACTACTTTTGAAAAGGTCCAATTTAATCCCAATATAACTAACAAAAAAGCAAAGCATTTTTTTTGTTAAAACAAAAGTATAAAGAAACTCTCAAGGTTTGCATCAACTGTAAAAAGTACCCACTTTTTGAAATTCATGTCAGAATCACCTGTGACTCAAAAAGTGTGACTTTTTTCATGTCAGAAACACTTGCGACATAATAAGTTTTGTGCTCTAAATAACGTGTTTTATAAAAATTAGTTGTGTTGAAAATGTTGCATTCAGCCCATTACAATTTCAAGCAAGACTATACCACATAGTTTTATTTCTGAAACATTTTGATTCAGCCCCAAAGCCTAACATGACATCACTCCCGACACGTCACATGACCTTTTATCATAAGCTCATTTACACATAGTTATTTTTTCGCCGCACTCATGCGTTTTAAATGAGTACACGACCATGGGCAGTAAAAGATTTGTGTCAGTGTGCTAGAGTGACGCGCTTTAACTGCCGCTCCTCTGTGAGTTCAGGAGGTAATTTGGTTGGTAATATCGCATCAAGGGAACCCATGTAAAGTGCTTAAGGAATTAGCAGCTATTTAAAAACGCTCTTTATCTTTATCTCTTTTTTTTAAATTGGTGTACTTGCGGCTAGTAATATAGTGCGGCCAAAAATGTTTCAAATAATTTGTTGCTTAGTTAACACGCATAATGCATATTTGGAAAATTTCTTCAAATCAATTTGTCTTAACATCCGCATAATTTAAAAAATGCCCATTTTTGGTATTTTAAATAAAAAAAAAACCAGCAAAAAATCTTTGTAAAATATAAACAAAAAAAATAATACAATTGTCATAACAATATCAGTTTTAAAGAATTGGTTTGAAAAAATGCCTCGGACTAAAGCACTTCATCTTAGCACAAGTGTTCGAAAAGAAAAACTTTTCCATGCTTTTTTTATTACAAAGATTTGTCAAGACTAAAAAAAACAAACGTTCTTTTAAATACTTTGCAAACAGATGTTAGCACATTAATTGGCAGGGAAAGTCCATTGGCCCGAAAGACTAGTCTGGTGTTCGATAACCTTAATTCATAAAAGACAAAAATTACGTTCGCAAATCCATGAAGAAAGCATGTTTTAGATAACTGATGGAAACTGAATAATAATATACCGATTTCTATTTAAGCGAACTGCTGCCCGCGAAGTATCTCAGAACTTGAGAAGATCCAGACTTGCAGATTTATCTCACCCTCCTCTATGTATATGGCAAGGTAAGGACGCAAGAAGGTAAGAAGAAATAAAAAGAGATTTGATACAGCCTATGGCCTATGGCAAACGTAGGTGGGTTCTAAAAAGACAAAACAGAGTTTCACTTATCATGGAAAATTGAGGAAAAAAATTAAAATGTCCTCTCACCATTAACGAAAATGCAAGCATTGTCTACCTGAAAAATACCCGTATAAACTTTGCAAGAAATTGACAAAATGAAATAAAAGCACTCCATGCCGCATGCACGGACCGAAAAAAAATCTCGTGTTTGCAAACACATTGAAAAGTTCATCGAAATCTGGCGAATTGCAACAATTGCAACAAAATACATGAATCTCAGCATCTAGGTTTTGTATAAATATTCAAGCTTCTTTTTCAAGGAAAATGATGACGATTTCCCTATTTTGTTATCAGAACTAGGTTCTTACGTAAGTATAGATCTATCTGTCTATGTAGATTTAGATCAAGATGTAGAAGATATAACGATCTAGATAGAGTCTTCATATTGGCCCTAGATCTAACCTGGGTTTTACGCGTCATGTTTTCTTTCGGTATAGCCAATGCATATAATATTTTTTTTTCTTTTAGCCTAAACTCTGCGCCTCAAGTTTTCTCCCATTTTTTGAAGATCAAGGCCTTTTCATCTCTATTGGCAAAATGTCAAAGACGAAGGCAAACACGTTTCGGCTAGTTTTTTTCTGTTCAAATTGTTTGGAGAACAAGAATGCCGAGACACGCTGGCTATGCATATATACGCATGGCTGCCTAGTAACAGGAATAGAGCCGGTAAATTCAAAAGATAACAGCGGCAAGTACAAACGCACATACTACACAACCTACACTAAACCACTAGGCTTATGCTTTGTTTACCTGCTCTATTCGCATACGCTTTTGTTAGCACCGTTGTCACAGAGAGTAAGTACTGTTAGGCTCAGTTCACCCTCTTGCTCGCTTTTCAATTGTCTTTGCTTTGGTGTAGCTTAGAACTTTCTGTTTAAGTTAACCAATTATTTAGAAAGGCACTTGCATTTTAGTGAAGAAGCGTAGTGGCGAAATGTTAGAAAATACAATAATAATTATTTCTTTGCATGGCAATGAAATAGGTGCATATTTTTAAAACTATGATATGTCGAAGCTTTGCATATATATCTCCTGACCCTTTTCACTTAAAACCTTCTCTACTTACTGTCATTAGCCTTGATATAAATCTTCCAACCATGACATGATTTTTGTTGAAGTTAGACCAATTTCTTTACTACTTCAGTGATTGCGATAGTGGTTAAGGGATTGTGACTTTTGTACATTTGCACGAGCATATCAGACTAAGGCTTTTCAAACATAGGAAGCTCTTAATGGATAAACACTTCACAGTGTATTTTGCTGTTACAGCCACCATCTAAAACTTGCGATGTTAATTTTGCATGAGCAAACAGAGTAGATCTAAATGACAACAACAACAACAAAAAAGACAGTACTTCTATTTCGTAATGGTTGAGAGCTCAATAAATTGTTTCCTGTCACTGCCACAGCCACGGTCTAAGACTTGAAATAATTAAGGCAAGCAATCGGTCACACATTCTAGGTCCGATTCTTCATCTATATCGACAAAACGTGAACTTAACCTTCGCCAATATTCGTAAGTGTTATATCATAGTTGTCTTTTTTGATGGATAAGATTAGCACATATTTGACAAGCCTATCCCGTGCCAAAATTTATAGTCATAACTGAAAGATCCAAAGTAAGAAATTACTGGCGGATTGAGTTATACTTCCTTATGAAATTGTCGGAAACTTGCTCGCCTATGGTATGATTCGAACCTACTACTTAAAGCAGCTTTGGCACCCACCCACCGCCTTGCCACTTGGTTTAGGAAACATTGCTCGACTAGGCCTACCATGTCACCACTACTTAAATAGTAGTAGCCGATTAAAAAAATGATAAAATGTAACAGGTGAATACCATACGTGACATAGTTATAATGTTGATGGTATTGAATTTGAGAAAAAATAAAAAAAATTTGTACCAGCATATTAATTGCTTTCATTTCAGGCATAGGCAAAGGACATAATTATGGAGTGAATTTTGCTTTAAGTTAAGTACGTTTTGAACTGCATATTTTAGGGTTGTGCCTATTGTAAGCACTAAAATCAACAGTTAGTTAGTTAATGCCCGTCCGCTGCGACGTCGACTGACGTCTCTGCCTTGGCTGATCTGTATATTGCTGTCGTCAGGTGCTTCCAGTCGGATCTGTTCTGTGCTATGTCGTGAAGGTGGTCAAGGTCAGTAATTGAATGTAATCTAGTTGGCCAGTGATCGTTGTTGTGACTCTTGAGGTCTCGTCGTAGTGAAGTCACAATCGATGTTTTTGGTCGGCCTCGTTGTTTGCTTCCCTCCGTCTTGAAGTATTTAGTCATTGCAACGTTGGGTCGTGTATTGATGGCCTGTCTTAAGATATGACCGAAAAGTCGCCATCGCGCTTCGAGAATGTTTAAAGATATGGGAGTTCCACCTGTCTTCTGATGGAGAGCATTGTTTCTGATAACTGTGGGATATTTGATATTGAGGATTGTTCTTTATTGTTCTTAAATCAACAAGTGGTTTAAAAAATATATAACTAATTATAAGAAATTTCTATAAAATGAAACAGGCTGAGTTTAAAGCATTATTATGCAAAAACTACACTGATGAGTATTGATTGAAATATTATAAAGGTATGAAATTAGCAGTGGAGAGAAGTAGGCTTTTTAGTGGAAATGCGCGAAATGTTTATTTATACTCATGGGTATACAGTTTTACGGACCTTTAAAGATATCTAAGTATAATAAAATACATATTAAAACTAGATCTACACAAATTTACAGACTATCAAGATTAAATCTCGCGCAATGTTAAAGGAAATTTTGATAAATGACACGGACATTTTCGCACACCATGGGGTACTTTGTCTAGTCTACTAATCTTAAGAAAGAAAACTAAAACAAGAGGTTCCCTTGATCACAACGCCCCTGACTAAAGTATGTCGTCATAATAATTATGTATCATGCCTTGCTGCATAAGATATAATCAAATCGACAGATAAACTATAGTATTTTTGTATGCGACCCCCTTCCCCTGCCTGATAGTGACCTTTGTAAAAAAATTATAGTTCACAAGTTCTAGTACCAAAAGAAAAAACACTCTTAAAGAAAACGAGTGTCATATTCTAAACTCTTTTTCTCCTACTTTCTCTCTCTCGATACGCCCCCTAAAAAAAATTAAACAAAAAAAACCCAAACCCCCCCCAAAAAAAAAACAAAAACAAAAACAAAAACAACAAAATAAGAAAAAAAAATAAAAACAAACAGAAAACAAAAAAGCAACCCCCCTCCCCCGCAGTAAATTTACTCGTGTAAAAGTAGGCTAAATTTTATTGCTTTCCAATGTAATTATTCTTTACAATTTAGAAAAATTGCATTATCGTTCATTGAGAGCAACTCAGTCTTTCTTGGAACAACTCCGGTTGTAACTAAAGGTCAGCTAAAAGGTCACGAGGGCAAAATAATTATCCAGCTTTAAAAATGTGGGGAAAAATTCTTTTTTTGTTTTTAGTTAAAATATATAGTCATTGTTGAAAGAAGCTTTTTAATGCAGTTTTCTAACGCTGAGAGCTTTAACAACGGAAAAATATGAACAAAAAATTTAGTTTAAAAAATATGGGCAACTTCCCCGTCAC
>BMAT01006753.1:57577-75109 GCA_019649035.1 Elysia marginata
AGAGAGAAAGAGAGACAGACAGACAGACTGACAGAGAGACAGAGAGAGATAGAGGCAGAGTATCAGAGAGACACAGAGAGTCATATTAGCTTGATCCAGTAGGGGCATATCCGAAGGGGTTTCAAAAGAATTTACACAATAGAATTATTACGATATAAATTTATTGTGGTTATTTTGTCAAGAAAAAGGTCTTCCTGAAACACAAAACGATTCGTTTTTTGTACAAGTTCGTTCATTTCATTTCCCTAAAGCGTGAGAAGAAAAAACTCCCACCAAACGTCATCCATTGCGAGCCATGAGACTTTCGATGGCAGGCCACAAGTCCCATAGCGTCACATGTAATAAACAGAAAACAATGAAATTACAGTCCTAGTCCAAGATAGGCGACGCAGAACGGTTAAACGTTGCTAGGGTCATCTTTTTATTGCGATAGTGTGGCTGTCTGTAATGTTACTGTTATTTGGGATGTTTTCCAGCGAGTTTCAGGAATTTCGTTTTTCAGTCATTTGTTTTTAGGGTTCCCATTGAAGTCTTGCCGACCACTGCAATCAGACAAAAAGCTCGCGGGCTGTTTTATAAACTTTTTTTAAATTTTTATATAGATAGACCAGTATTTCTTATAATAAATTCATTTGTTCTTAACATTAAAAGACAACCATGCAGTCGCTTAAATTACAGCTATTGGTCCTTATTGGTACTTTAATTCGATGTTTAATCTGACTTATAGTTTTAACTCATTATAAGGTTTATTTTATTATAAGTGAAACTTGTAAACCGTATAAAATGTATTGGATTAGCACCACCAGTTTCCTTCATGAAAACTTAAAAGGCAGCTATTATTTTTATATAGGGCGGATCCTTCATGAGAGTTAGGTAAACTATTCTTTTTTAAAATAGTCGAAAGCTGAGCATAGAAGGATAGCCACATGAATCGAGCAGATATATCTCTCCGCTGTGCATGCTGCTCTTGACACGCTTAGTATGTCCTATATAGTTTATACTGCAGATACTGCACTTTGATTGCCACGGGCAGTATGCATGCAGTAATAACTGTGGTACAGAGAAATACAGGTCGTAGATTGCGACATGTATCGCTACTGTTACGCAAAAGTGTACCCAAAATTTTAGGACAAGTAATAAACATGTCTGAAAACAAAAATGAATAAGAATCTCAGATCAAACTCGTAAAGGAGAACAAAACATTGCCTCCAAAAAATTAAAAACAAATTAAAACAAATACACCAACAGAACACATTTTTAAAGAAAGACCATAGAACGACCCACAACATTTTATTACTCGTAAAACGTTGGCCCATTTAGTATTCAGCCTAAGATTTAAACGAATCCTCCTACGATGATTTTTAGGCATTACGGTATTTTGCTCAAAGAAATAAAAAGCTAATGTCTTCCAAAACAGAAAAAGAACGAATTTGAAGATTCAATCTAAAACTCAATTATTAGTAAATATTTTCAATGACAGTTATTGCTCCACCTATCGACATTTTAAGTACTCTATAGCACGGTGTTATGGATCTCATAATCATTATCATATTATTGCAAGGCAGACATGGTCAAGGGTAAACTAAATAGCCATGATTATATACCCACAAAAATAAACAAACAAAAAAAACACGCTAAAAAGGATAGGAAATAAGAAGATTGGTGTATTAAGATTTATAGTTGTTCTTCAAACCTTATGACTCAAAGTGCTGAACTAAAATAAAATGAGCCTTATTATTCTTTCAACACTGTAACATAAATAGCTTGGGAATGACAATGCGGCTTCGAACGTACAATTTTGGCAACAGTACGCTAAGAAAGGCACAAAATGACTTTTTACCAGTTCAAAATAAGAACTACTTCACAGCAAGAGCGTTCAGGCTATGGTGATTGAAAGGAGAGCCCAAAACGGTTAAGGGACAAAGTGGCGCTGAGCCCGAACACTTCCTATTGAAGGTTATACACTGAAAATAGAACAATTCAATTATTGTACCTTTAAAGAGGTTTATCTATTCAGTACTCGTATTTTCTTTTGGTATCAACCTACACAATGAAGATTATAAGAAAAGATATCAAGATAGTACACCGAGGTCACAACAAAAAGTTAGAATGCAATGTCAGAGAATTTTAAGTAGCACTTAAGCACCTTTAATCTCTTTTCGTCCATACTAAATTGATCAATATAATCGTATCTGATGAATAAACCGCTNNNNCCCCCGCCGCTATATCGGTTTCAAATACCACAATAAATGCAAAACAAAAAGGCTCCAAACACGAATATTTAATAAGGAAAATTTCTGGCGTCCGTCAGGCTTGCTTTTCTAAAAAACCTTATGATCCGGAGAAGTTTACCAATTTACTTTTGCCAAGAGCAACAGAATGCCTTTATTTCTGACCATCAAGAAGCATGAATATAGATCTACGCAGAATCATCTTATTCTCATAGCCATCATATCATCAAAGTCATTTCGACCATTATTTACCTTTTCAAACAGTTTCTTTTCAATTGAAGTACTATAGGAAATAAGCTATTTCCTGTTGGTAAGCGAAAAACTTATAAAATTGTAGGCAGGCATAAAGGAGCAGAGATTAAGTCAGCCTGGGCTCACCCCCTCCCTCCCCATTCCACCTTATCTAGCTGGACCTCTCTCCCACGCCTTTGGCGATTATAAAAACCGTCTATATCATTGATGATAAATGCTCAACAGTACTTACATTCAATCAAGCTACTGCTTCGCGAGGGGGTGGGGGAGGGGAGTAAATAGGAGGCTACAACAAAGAGACTCAAAGCAAAAACTTCCATTCCAAGAAAAAAGTTCTGTCAACCAACTCTTAAACAGGTTTTAAAATTGAGCTTTCTTCGCCATCTGCTATATTTGACGCTCTTATTGATGGTCAATAACTGTTAGTCTATACACATAAACTAGTAAAAAAAAAGAATAACTTAGACATGTTATAAGCTATGTCTCTTTGAATGGCAAGGCGATGGGTGTCAACTCTACTACAAAATATAAGTCGAGGGTTAAAATCATACAAAAAGCAATCATTTTCGGTAATTTTTATGGTTTTACTCTCAAAAGCAAATTATATAAGCAACAACAAAAAGTATAAAAAAAACGAAAACAAAATATAAACATAAAAATTTTACAGGTAACGAAAGCATATTGGATAGAGTGTTGATGATGTACACTCTCTGGTGATATATATATATACAAACATGAACAACAGTAATCTTAGCCGTGTAACTGAATGGTAGCGGTATCAAGAATGTACAGGAAACAAATTCTATCTGAGTGTTAATTCCCTACGCTCTATGACAGAACTATCCCATTGCTAATTTCATACCTCAAAATCTTTCAATCATAAGTCGTGTGCGTATACGGAAGTAAGACATCAATACAGAAGGGAATAGTTATTATTCGTGTAGCTAGACAATCATAACGAAAATCCCATAAACGTAGAGGCAAATGCGAGGATAATTTGATTAGAGGGAACCATTATTTAAAGGGTTGAAAGATTTTTGACATGTCGCATATTGTTACTAATTTTCAATAATAAGGATTCTTTTTGACATTTCAAACGTTTAGAGGTTGTTTTTTCGTTAAATTAAGATTGCCAGCCGATCTTGTGAAGAGTTAGTTTAAGGTATTAAAAGTCTGTTCAATAAATTAAAGTTCGACAGTATGTTTTGTACGAAAATAATTCTGTCTTTGCCAAGTCACTATTTAAAATAATGTGTTTTAGATTACAAACCGTAGCTTTCGCAACCCGTGTCTATTTTTTTTTTGTGTTTTCGAACGCGAAATTCCACAATAAATAACAGAAAACATAAAGCGAAAACATAAAACAAAAGTTAGATCGGATAGTTCAACCTGTCTCCACCAACATTCCAGACCGGCTCTGTGGCCTAGCGGTAAGACGCTCGCTCTGAGATCGGGAGGTGCGTGGTTCGATCCCCGACCGAGTCAAACTAAGGATTTTAAAATTGGGATTAGCAGCTGATCCGTCTAGTGTCTGGCATTATGGATTTAGTGTTAAGTCTGGTCGGCCCGGTGTCAGGATAATGTGACTGGGTGTGGTGTACGCAAGCGCTCCTTACATCACAGTGTGCCAGCACGCTTTCAATTGTCCCGTCTCTGATATAACCTCGAAGTTTACTGCGGCGTTACTATTAACACAAACTGACTAAACCACCAACATTTCGATGAAGCTAGAACGCTTGAAAACAACCCTCACCATAAAAATTGGAAGACATTTTTACACGCAGAACCTAGAGGCCCTTAGGCTAAAACGCAAAAAAATAAAATATGTGATGTAGAGCCTGAAGTGATAGAAAAGATTTAGTTGTTCCCCCCTCCCCCCCCCAAAAAAAAAAAAAAAAAAAAAAAAAAAAACAACAACAAAAAAACCAACAAAAAACCTAGGCTAGATCTAGGCCTATTCCAGACTCAAGGTTTAGATATCTTCTAAAACTAGCTCGAAATCTAGATTATCTAAAATTGAATTTTAAACTGATTCAAAATTTTGTAGGCCTAGATCTACACTTTATCAAGATTTAAGATTTATATCTAACCAAAATTCTACAGAATTCAACAAACAATGTTGGGAAGCGAGCGAAACTTAAAATTGATTTATGTGCGTTCTTCCGCCTATCATAATTTTTTGAAGTGTGTAAAACGTGTTTTAAAAATTTGGCTATTAAATAGAGCGCCATGTTCATACAAATTTGAAACTTCTTATCAAAGTCACAAACAGCTGAAACACTCTCTTCTAAATCGAGAATAACATGCTCTGCCTTTAATTTGGCTTTTTACTACAGAGCGAGCAGAAAAAAAAATCAATGACTGAAAAAGCTGGTGGTTCAACTCTTAAATTTTTTAAACTATTTGACAATTTAAAGAAAAAAGATGCCCCCAAAACACTCTGTCAGCCCACAATTAAAAAAAAACCCAGATGTATATCTCAAATTCAATGCCATGATCTATTTTGATGCTACAATCTCTCATTTTGCCATGTTCGTTCTATCCCCGTAGGACATCTATATGAATGAAATGGCCCCGGTTTTAAATGAGTTTTGTTCGTTTTGATCACTAATTAATAACGCAAATGCAGAAAACAAAGGTTAAAAGCCTTGCAACCAGTCGGAACGAGTCGGATGTGGCAATTTTTATAATGCAATGCGTTTCTACTATAAACAAAGCTTTTCCTGAGCTTCAAAATCTTTGAAAAATTGCATAAAACCAAAAAAATTTCGAGGAAAAAAAGTGGAATTTCTTTTGATTCAAGATGTAGAAAAACTAGTGATCTACTTAAAAAAAAAAGATATGTTTGGCAAATTAAACTTACCGATATTTGACTGATTGAGACTGATTCCAAGATGACTGTTCTTGCTAAAATTATCCAGATAGTCTCTAGTTGATTGGGGCCTAGATAGCTCAGTTGGTAGTGGCTTCGCTCCGTGGCCAAGAGGTCGCGGGTTCGAAACACAGCCGAGCACAGTCCGGGCCCCTACTGGTTGGGTCGGTGTCAGTATAATGTGACCGGCTGAGGCTAAGTCATGGTATCCCCGCTAGTCTCTGGGTGGCAGCCCGTAAATTGTCATTGGGACCCAAGCTCTGAGAGCACCTTTGAAGTGGAATTGAGCTTGTAAAAATACCCTTCAATCAATCTCTGTTGATTCATCCCTTTTTTACTGTGGATCCGTTTCTTCTAGTGGCATGGCATACACACCCCTCAACTAAGTCTCAGTGCCTTATCGCATAATGCATTTTATGTATAAATAACATAGAAGTTGACTGAAACTCACTCACTCACTAACTCATTATCCAGAGCCTGCACTGCCGCCTACAACACAGCTTTACCGCCCTCTCTCTTGTCTATTGCAGTGTAAAAAATTGTTTGGTGTTTTCCATCGTCTAGTCCTTTATGCTGTCTCATAAGGCTGCTGTTGGTCTTCCTCTGCCTCTCTTTCACTCAAGTTTTCTAGAATGATATCTTTAATCAATGTACATTTCTTTCGGCTGGTATGTCTCAAATAAGTAAACTTTCTCTTCCTGATGTTGTCCAGAAATCACAGAGGAGCTGGAGCTAAAGCGTATCACTCTGGTGTTCTAATAAGATCTTTCACTTCCCATTGCCGGGTACTCATTTTAAACTTACAGTACAGTGACAAAAGGTTCGCCAATTCTTTTTTTTCTTTCGAACTTATTCTTATATAACTTCTGTAGAACCATATGCCTGCAGACTTTGCTCTTTTTTCTTTCGAACTTATTCTGATAAAACGTCTGTAGAACCATTATGCCTGCAGACTTTGCTCTTTTTTCTTTGGAACTCATTCTGATTAAACGTCTGTAGCACCATATGCCTGCAGACTTTGTTCTTTTTGCCTTTCAAACTTATTCTGATAAAACGTCTTCGGGACCATGAAGTCTGCAGAGTTCATCTTTTTCTCCTCGCCTGGAACTACTTAGATTAAATATATTTCACCGCAAATTTTGTTTCGGTGCTGAACATAACTTCCATTATGATTTCAAATGACTGTAAGTTGTTATCAACTTTCCATATAGCATAGCGTTATATGCCCAGACTTTCCTCTTGCGATCGCTTTGTGAGGACTTAGACGTTTGCACTAACTGGTTTTAGAATAATTTTAGCTTATTATTGGATCCAACATGCTTGTTAAGAATAAGACGCCTTAGAAAAACAATGCTTTACATTAGTTGAGAAAGACTGTCTCTGGAGTCTCTTATTACTTGTACATAAAATGAATAATTAGTTATAAATTATTAATAACAACAACAGCAACGACAATAATAATAATGAAGATAGTATTAATAATAATTATAATAACAATAGTTATACTAACAGCAATAATAATAACAATAACAAAAATGGTAATAATAATGATAATAATAGCATTGAATCAAGTAAAAAAAGGTACAGGGCATTTTAATATAGCGCCTAATCCAATGAAAAGCTCTATAAGCCCTTTACATGGGTTCATCAACAGGCCATTACCAACCAAAATCACATATGGAACTCAAAGAGGAGTAGCAGCTAAAGCGCATCACTCTGGCATTCTGACAAAATCTTCCACTTCCCACGACCGGGTACTCATTTGACGCTTGTGTGCGGAGAAGAAATGTATGGAAATGACCTTTTTCAAGGACTAAACACCAAGCTGCTGAACTCGGGGCTCAAACCCTAAATGTCTCGGTTCCAAACTCGAGTGTCTACCACTGAGATATATAACACGCAGCAGTAAAAGAAATAATAATAATAATAATAATAATCATGACACTACTACTACTACTACTACTACTACTACTACTACTACTACTACTCCTACTACTACTACTACTACTACTACTACTACTACTACTACTACTACTACTACTACACTACTACTACTACTACTACTACTACTACTACTACTACTACTACTACTATTGACAAGATTATTTCTACAGTGTCTTCCCTAAATAACAGTTCAATGTCCTTTTAACGTGAAATCTCAGCAAACTAAATAGTTTGAAGGTTTACAGGTATAGCTCATTAAAAAACATATAGTGTTTAAATACATCTTGAGTCTCAAAATCCTATAAAAAGAAAAAAAATCTGAGTAATAACAAATAGTTGAAAGTTATGTAAGAATTAAAGGCTTTGTCGTTTCATAAGCAACTCATTTTTGTGTATTGTGCAATAAATATTTTGTTTTCGATACACTAAACAGAAACACAATCTTTTCTTAAAACTTTCTTTGCGGCTCGAGCTAAAAGACATGGCATTGTTTGACATGAAACATGAATAAATATACGAAGCTTGGCACCAGTAAATCCTCCTTTTGTTCAGCTCTCCTTTCTCTGTGTAAAAACAGTAATGCTTTAAGTTGCCACGAAGACAGACGTAGCTGCTCTCGACTTGGTAACCGCTGTTGAAAAGCTCCTTGTTTTCAACATTTGTGGACATATTAAACAAATCAATACTGTTAATTGCTTGACGAGCATTTAACTTTAAAAGTCAACTCACTTGTACAAATGGGGGAAAAGATTTGTATTTACCGAGCTTGAAAGCTTATGCCACTTCTGAGATCTTGGAAAAAAAATACTTTTTTAATCCTACATTATTATTTATTTAGAGTTTTGCAGTAAAACATTAACCCCGAATCATGTTGTTATTGCCCTAGGAAAACAATTTGTCAACACTCTTCTCAGTCCACCAACTCTAAATGACATATGCTGGTTAAATCGCGTCTTAAATGTGTTCTCTGTTATGCCTATGTAGGTGTCTATTTTGTTGGTGTTTGTTTCTGAAACGGTTGCTTGGTAGACTAGGCTTTGTTCAAGACAAGGAGGGGACAAGATGGTTTGTCCCTGCAGTTACACAATTTGGTTGTACTGGCTTTATTTGAAGATTCGTTGATTATCCGTTTGTTGTGGCTGCTGAACGGGGCGAATGGAACAGAGGCAGTACCTGACGACGCGCCAGAAGAAGACGGCGAGAAACACTGTGTCGTACATAAATAGGGTAGGACTAGGCTACCATATATATATAAATACAATTTTAGGAATTGAAATAAACAGTGGAACAATTTACATATCCGGAAAAAAAACTACAACTGTCAACTGTTCAGAGCCCAAATTAAAAGTTCAAACCGAGTTTTTTTTTTGACAGAAGATTGGGCTCATGAAAGTCAACGTCAACATTGTCACACCTGCCAGAATTACTGGAGGATTTAGAGAGGCTAAGTCCTTCCCCAATTTTGACAGTTGGGTAGATCTGAAATGAGGCACAGACAAGGATTAGCAGGGCAAAAGCAGCCTTCACGACAACAATTCCTAAAGGGATCTGGGCATCCAGTGAGGTAAGCACTTGCACAGAGGATGTTCAAAACGAATATAAAGTATATATAACGAAGATCTGTGGATAGAAAGCGGCCCGGAGCCAATTTCTCTACAAATATTGAAGAGAAAACACCCAACACCACACGCCAAGCCTTAAAATATATATAACCTTCAAGGGAAAAGAAAGAGAGGTCACTCCGGCAACAGCTCTGGAGCCGGGATGGCTCACTCGTCACTCGTCGGCAACACCGTGCACAGCCTCTGTGGCCTAGCGGTAAGACACTCGCTCAGAGATCGGGGGATGGGTGAATCGAGTCAAACCAAAGACTTTAGCAGCTGAACCGTCTGGTGCCTGGCATTATGGATTTAGTATTAAGTCTGGTCGGCCCTGTGTCAGGATAATGTGACTGGGTGTGATGCACGCAAGCGCTCTTTACATCACAGTGTGGCAGCACGCTTTCAATTACCCACAGCGCCTTCTCTGATATAACCTCAAAGTTGACTGGGACGTTAAAATTCAAACAACCAACCAACCAATCTAGGGCTCGACTTCTGTGGACGACCTCGCGAAGAGACAGATTGTCGTGATATTGTTAATCGTTAGCATTGAGGGGATTCCTCTATTTCTACAGCCATCCACTCTGCTCATTAGTGCTGTACACATGAGGTCGGTTTTTTGACTTCTGATGGCATGACCGATGTATCTGAGCCTTCTTTCGTTTATTTAGTTTATCAGACTCCTCTCTATACCCAGTTTAAGCAAGACATTTTTATTGGTTCCTTTGTCTTGCTAACGGATACTCAGGAGCTACCATGACTAACGACATCTCAACTGCCTTGAGCTTGTCCTTCTCTTTCTTTCTCAGAGTCCATGCCCCACATCAATGGATAACAGCAGGCAAGATGAGACTCTGAGATCGTGAGACACAATTAGATAGACAAGGCACGAACTTGAAAGCCCAATACGCCGACGAAGAGTGCTCGATTGCATAGGCTCATTATAGAGTGAGCTTAAGTAAGTAAACAATAATTTTCCGTATACAATGACTCCTACTTATGATGTATACTCTGTTGCATTTTTAAGTATACACTTTTTAAAGCTTGATTGACAAAAACCTATCGAACCGATAAACTTCAAATTTACACACTGACTACCTGACACAATTGTCGCTGGTGAGTTGTTTTCAAATTTCGTCTCGCTTGAGCAGTTTTGTTGCTGTGTGCATGTTGTATGTTCAACCGTTTTAAAAAATTACTCATAAAACAGCAATGATTTGTTTAAGAAAGAAGTACACATCGAACCTGTATCGTTTTTTTAAACAATAAGTTGGTGATAAAACTTATGTTAACCACGTTTTCAAGATGCCGCGCTTAAGAGAAAACGAACGAAACCAGCTTATTAGGATGATCCGTGGCGGGGTCTCGGTTTCCACTGTTGCGCACCATTTTAATGTGACAAGAACAACTGTATACGTAACACTGCAGCGTGAAAGAGCAACCGGATCTCAAAAGGATCGACCTCGTCGTCTTGGTAGAAGAAAAACCACTGACAGAGAAGATACTTTTATACGCCTGTCACATGTACGGGATCGTTTTAAAACGGCAGGCCAGACCACAGCCGAAATCAAAAATATACGACAGAACAACCCAATCTCAAAACGGACTGTGTTGAGAAGGCTTAAAACTTTTGGGCTTCGCGCAAGGCGACCAGCTTGCCGCACCAGATTGACGCCCTACAACATCAGGAACAGGCTTGATTGGGCAAGAATACATTCATTTTGGCCTCGTCATGTATGGAATAACCACATGTTTTCCGATGAATCCAAGTTTCTTTTGGAACGTCAAGATGGGAGAAAACGCGTATTCCGGAGAGTAAATGAAAGATTCGTTCCTCAATGTCTCAGTCAGGCCAGAGCATTTGGTGGTGGAAGTGTGATGGTGTGGGGAGGAATTACAGCCGCTGGTAAGACTCCACTTGTGACTGTTCATGGCAACTTGACGGCTCGCCGATACATCGACGAGATTCTTCGCCCACACGTGGTTCCAGCCAATCACAACCAAGGACTAACCTTTATGCAAGACAATGCCCCAGCACATAGAGCTCGAATAACCAACCAGTTTCTTTACGAAAACAAAATCCCAGTTCTACATCCATGGCCTCCCTACTCACCTGATTTGAATCCCATCGAGCATTTATGGGACTTGCTTGATCGCCACGTTAGAATGAGACAACCACAACCTCAGACTCTTCTCCAGCTTGAGAGAGCATTGCATGAAGAGTGGGACAACATACCTCAACAGCGATTGATTGGTTCTATGCGGCGACGATGTCAGGCCGTCATCCTTTCAAGAGGACATCATACACGCTACTGAGCGTGTAACTTTTTTTTATCACCCCACACTCTTGTAAGTCAATAATAAACCTGTTATGTTCAACTTTTCAGGTTTTTGTTGATTGTTTCGTATTCAAAATTGGTTGAATTAGTTTTCCCTAAAATTTCAAGAACATCGCTTTATTGTGAAGCCAGTTACTGTCATCTAAACACAGTGTATACTTAATAATGCAACAGAGTATATTTAAAATCACTCTTTCGTGAACTATGCCGTGCAAAAAATAGAAATAATTACAATCTATATAATCGCGATTGGATATCATAGTGTTGTGATTTGATATAGTTTAGAAGTTGGTGGGAGTGGCTCTATTTCAATGCGAGTTCCGACAATCAAATATACCCTGAGCTGCAAACTTAGCGTTAGAAATTACCTTTGATCAACAACAATCCCTCCAAAAACAAAAACAAAACAAGAAAACCCAGGCTTTTTGTTCGTAAAATGAACATAATTATTCAAAATCACTCGGGCATTATGCCAAAAGAAATTTTTTAAAAGCTCTGGACAAAAGTGACGAAACGGCTCAAAAACAATAATAACAATAGCCCACTGTAAGTTTCTCACCTACGTAAACCAATAACCACGAACCTTGGGATAAAAAAATTTGGCACATAGTGCCTTTCCTATTTGTTCTATTCAACATAAAATCGACCTTTGTCGAAGCATTTCTGCATTTGCCGGAACCAGCCTTCAAACGAAGTGACGTAAGAGCATTTATTTGTGCAGGTACTTTATTGCCCTTTTCGTTGCCTGAACAAGGTCATCTTCAGTCTCAAATCACTGGCCGTGAAGGCATACTTTCATATTTAGAAATAGGAGGAAATCACAAGGGATAAGGGACGGTCATATGAATAATATCAACAATGGTCCGATATATGTCTACGTCAAAACTTGGAAAATCTACGTCACAACTCGGAAAACACCCATCTCTTCTGCCTTCCTTTTTGCAGATTGCGTCCTGCTTTGTGTGGCAGGATAGGAAAAAATATTACGCAGCTTAAATAAAACGCTGTTCCATCACTTCGGATACACAATTCCGCACCAATAGGTAGATAGAAACATTAATTTTTTCTCGTATCCCATTCATGTTTTTACATCAGACGATTGACTACGGGCCTCGTGAGCCCTTCAGTGTGTCTATTTTTAGTTGACCATCCTGGATTTTCTGACTCACGGAGTTCGTCCTCCTGAGCGGGCCCATAACGCATGATCTCTATTAACTTATAGGTGTGACTATAATAAACCACAATGTGAAATCTAGAAAAAGAAAAGCTTCGAACAACAGAAATGCTGTTTATTAAAATGCATTTTAAGAACATCGTGGAAAATTAAAACAAAAATATGGATTATAGTCTTCCACCGCCGAAGGCAGTCTCAAGACTTTACATATTTCCCCCAGCAGACCAATACACACCAAAGCAAATTCAACTCATATTTCAGAGCATTACAGCACGGCTACCCATTACGCGCTCAAGTACTAACATTAACAAATTTCAAGCACTGCCTATACCTAGGTATCCATTTTACAGGTGGGTGGACTGAGGAAAGTGTGGATAAATTGCTTTCCTAAGGCAGCTACAACATGCGTCGTGGTTGGGAATCGAACCCGCGACCGCCGGATAAAAATCTGATGCGCTAAACACTGAGCCACGCTGCTCGAACGAATGTCTATTTCAAGAGTCAAATACTGAAAGATCTGCTCTGATAACTGTTTGAAAAGAATAATGAAATTTATGGGCCATATAAATGACAAAGGAAGTTTGGAGTATTTATTCATAGTTGGTAAAATAAATGGCAAGCGAGGCAGAGGCATAGTTTACAATGGTGTCTGGAAAGTTTATAAAAAATATGATCAAAAGCTCAACATCAGTTTTGGAATTTTTGGAATTGCTTGAGGACAGAAATGTAGAAAGAGCCACGATAGCCGATGTCTGCCACAGATTTGTATGGTCTACTGATCTGGTTCTTGATGATGGTGATGATCATGGTGATGACGATGAGAATGATGATGATGATGACGATGAAGATGATGATGACGAGGATGGTGATGATGATGACAATGATGATGATGATGGTGATGATAATGATTATCTCTTCGCTTCGAATGTTGAGGCAAAAGCTATGTTGGCCTCAGTACAATAACAATGCAGAAGAGGACGTTTGAATAAAACTGTACCAAAACTACACAATTTTAAAAAGCTTACTTTTTTTTTATAAAACTTATCAAAACTGCATAGTTTTTAAAAGCTCAATTTAAAGAATATGAAGCAATTCTATCACAGACACCCACTACGGCTCTTCAACTACATGGAAAATGGTTTGGTACAACGAAGCTGAGTAACGCCGTTCTGTAGGTTCATTACCCGCTTCAATACCAACCTCACCACCAGGCACACCCATTGATGTTGAGACAAAAGACAGGAAAAGATAAGATAATTTTGAGAGTTCTCACAGCCCCATTCCTGAATGGTTAAAAATTATGGAAATTCGATTTCCAAAAAGTACCCCAACTCTTGGCAGTATCAACAAGTACAGGCAAATTCGAAGAATAATCTTTTTCTACGGAAATGGAGTAAAAATATGTCAAAAGCCATAGTATCGAGGGTAAAAAGAGAAAAAAAGGAGTAAAACTACATTCACAAATACCTTAGGGGTGTATTAAATGGGCTAATAAAACTTCAGGACGGATTTGTATGTTTCCGTAAGGAAAAAAAAGGCTTAAATACAGGTATTATACCGTCAGGCATACTAAGCTGCCACTGAGACACGAATTTAGTGTAATTGTGATGACAGCAACTACTAAAAGAAATGTTGAATAAATCGAATGCCCCATGGCTTTAGTTTTCTGTCGGTCATTATTTCCACTGAATTTTTTTCATCTATACTGGCTTTGTATGATACTGTCAGAGCTGGCTGAGCGACATCAAAAATGTTAAAATCTTATATTGAAAAAATTGGGAATATTCTGACAATCTCTGCAAATACAGAAAATAGTTTAAACCTTCCAAGTTTGTGTTCATAGGCAGAGAAATGCGTCAAGCAGACATTCTTTTTTTCTTATCGTTTTGAGATTTTCGCTATATACACTGATTAAAATATTGACCTAGATAAAGCTCAGTGGGACTCCACTGCGGAGATATGTTTTGGGACGCCAGAGAGAGCTCTTGAAATTGTTTTAAAACCACATACCGGTACCAACTAAAACCCCTCTGTAACATCTAGATTTAAATACATGTTACCAAGATTAGTCTGTCTGTTAAAACTTATGGTTAAGGGCCAAAAGAGAAGGTGGGAGTGGAAGAGACAGACAGACATGTAAAGATAAAGCGAGAGAGAAAGAAAGATAGATAGATAGATAGATAGAGAAAGAGAGAGAGAGAGAGAGAGAGAGAGAGAGAGAGAGAGAGGGAGAGAGAGAGAGATGTGGACTATGAAAAAGACGAGGGTAAAACAATTACAGCAAGATAAAAAAATAAAGAGAAGGCGTTGAAAAGAAACTGAAAGACAGAATATTAGAAACACTGCAGGTAAGCCTGCGGAAAAGAAAGAAAAGACGTGAACTTTTTAATTGGAGTTTAGCCCATTCTTAGATTCTTTTTTTTAATCAAATTCTTTTATGTTTGCCTAAAACCGCGAAATGGCGGGTTCTTTACCAGTAGAAGTTTAAAAAGTTAGGCAGTTTTATAAGCGTAGTAGTGTAGATGAAAGGTTCATTTTATATATTAAATCGGTACAGTTGAGTGGGGAAAGGGACATACAAAATGATTATGATAAAGAAGAGGACGATGAAAAGGATAATGAAGAGGAAGAAGAAAAGGAAGAGGAAGAAGAAGAAGGAGAAGAAGAAAAGAAGTAGGCAGCTGGCGATATCTCTTTTACAGTTGTGCAAACAGTCACTCAAAAAAAGTTTTTTTTGTCACTCAAGAACAAAAAGCCAAGGCGAAAGAGAATGAATATGCACCGGAAAGGGATACAACTTGCAGCCCACTCCTTGCCTTTATTGCACTTGAACCTTTTTCAGCTTTACAGTTTTAATGGATCTTCTTGATCCACCCAACACCATCTTCAAGAACTAACCACCCTTCACACGCCACGAAAATAATAATTTCTTCTCCCCTCCGACTTTCGTTAGACTCTTTATTAAATATCTAGCCCCTAGGCCACAGAGGAGGGAGGGACAGGCTCATATTGATTGGACCTGCCATCTTTTTCAAACTCTTTCATTATTTTCAGTGCCACCAGGGGGCCAGAGGTTGTTGAGACCGAAGGGAGCAAACCCGGCCTACACAAGAATCCGAGGCACCTGCAGTCTTCATTAATGACCACCCCGCAACAAACAACAAAAACTTTTTAATAAATTAAAACGCTCTTGACTATTTAGTTAGTAGGTGGTGGTTTGATTTATAATTTATAGTGTCTTCAAAACTTAACCTTTCTGAAAGCAAGTACAACAGAAGGGACAAAAAGGCATTTGCGACATACGCTCAAAAGTGCAAAATTTCTATACATATTTTGCGGTTTTTTTTTGTGGCAACATCCGAATAGTATAAATATTTAGCTTGCTTCAATAAGTATTACTAACAGAACTATATGCCAAACGTTTAAACCATGACTCCCGTTATCAATGCGATTAAAGCAGTAATGCTAGTCTTTTAATTTTTTTTATCGTAAACGTTTCCTATTTCACAAACGTTTTACACAGTGACAAAAAGCATGTGAATCTAAATATTTTTTCCCATTATCAAACATATGGACCTAACTGGCCTGCCTATCTCAATATGTACGGGAAAAAACAAATACCATCAAATACTTTAACTATTAATAAAATACATCAGTATAGCACTGTTTAATCGCTCAACTTGTTTTGTTTTGTTTACGTTATTCTTTCCAGAGGGAGAATTCGCACTACCCGCTGGTAACCACGACTTTGCCAATCAGGAGTTCAGAAAAGCAAACAAGTAACGTTTTAACTCTTTGCCACAAAGGTTAAGATTGAAAGATTTTACAGGTATGAAATTAGCAGTGGAGAGAAATATTCTTTAAGTAGAAATGCTCGAAATGTCTGCCTTTAGTGTGATTCGAACCTTTGACTTATGTAGCGTCGGTACACACCGCCTTGCCACTTAGAGAAACATAACTTATTCCATTCGATACTGCGGCCTTTAAAGAAGTTTCAAGCCGAATGCCCTTGCTTAGCTTATTAAACAAAAGTTTCGATACAGCAATACTCTGAGCTATATCTATTTTTAGTAACAGGAGCCTTCCATAACATCATCGATCTTTACAAGGATCTCCTAAGAAAGGTATACATAAATTTAGGTGAAGGGAGAAATTTGTCGAAACATGGCACAATTACATTTACCACAATTTTTATCATTTTCCCACTGCGAGCAACACTATTGGCGTTACTTGCTACAGCAATTACATTTAATTAGCCAAGAAAGTTTCACAACCATTTTCGATTGATAGTACGTAATACTTCTTGCTAAAAAGGTCAAGTCCAAAATTATCTGATTTACAACTGTGCTAATGGATAAAAATGCGCCTATTAAAAGCAGAAATAAAAAAAAAAGATGTGGTAATTTTTTCAAAACATATCAATCCCTTATCTGTAAAGTGATACCCATGATTTGTTCCACGGAAAATTGAACCGTCATAAGGTAAATTAATACATGATATCGGTCTTGTGCATTTCAAACAGTTTGCTAATTTATAGTGTTTCGGTTACTTGAAATGAGCGCACACAACTTTGAATTCGCAATCGATATAGTGGAAGGTAATAAATCGAAGTTCTTTTTGTTCTGCGCCCTTCCTAAATGCATCAAATTATTTTACATCTATAAATATGTAGTGACGGTTATGTTTGTCTTGAAACAGAGACCGTTATAGAGCCTTTGTTCGATTAAACCCTTACTGAAATATATTTTAAAAATTGTTTTTTTCGGAAATCAATATTAAAACGATAAACGCTCAATAACTGTAATCAATGAAATTGTACCGGGATGATTTTACATTGCAGAGTACACAACAGGGGTGCAGAGTCTCTTTTTAGTATTTTTTTGGCTATTTTAGTCCCTCTTCTCCCTTAGTCTGGAAACAAACAATGTGTATTGGAAACTGGAAATACTACAAGTATATTTAAAAAAATAAATTGTTCACTGAAAAAGAAAATTTCAGATAGTTCAAAACAGAGTGGATACCTTTGTCATTTTGTTAAACTATTTTAGACATTTTAGCATGCTATAGTGCTTGCTCTTAAGTTGTGTCAAAGCTAGAAAGATTAAATATAATAAGAATC
>BMAT01006753.1:190096-222899 GCA_019649035.1 Elysia marginata
GAGAGAGAGAGAGAGAAGAGAAAGATAGAGAGTGAGGAGGATTATAGGTAAACAGATAATGGAGGCACAGACAAAAAAAAAGATTCATTGAATCTTATCTATGGGTGTGTATTTATGTTTAAAATATTTTCACAACTTGCTTTATGCAAGAGTTTTCTTGGAAGAAAAAAAAACAGCCTACAAAGTTATGAAGAGTGAGAAAAAAAGGGAGAGAGTGATGGAGAGAGAAAGAAACAGATACATGGTACAGGACATATTTATACATAAAGAAGGCAAAAGAGGACAGAGACAAATTGCTGGTTTCACTGAATATTTTATGTCGAAAGAAGTGATTCGCAGACGACATTACCCTTTTGTAACGTTTAATTCATATAAAATATGAAAATAGGTCTGAAAACTACCTTCACCTTAAAAAACGGAAGAAAACTTAACACGCAGAGCCTATAGGCGCGGCGCTAAGGCCTAAATAGAGACCTTTAGCACACGCACCGTGTCGCACTACGCGTACGTGAAAATCGGGAAAGCAGATTGAGTTACTATAAAAATAATGAAACCAGTTTCTAAAAATAGACCCACAGACGTTCTATTTTTAGAAACTGATTTCATTATTTTTATAGTAACTCAATCTGCTTTCTCGATTTTCACGTACGCGTAGTGCGACACGGTGCGTGTGCTAAAGGTCTGTAAGGAAAACATGACACGTAGACCCTAAATGGAAGGAAATGGCGTTCAAAACCTAGGCTAGATCTAAGCCTAATAGACTCAAGATGAACACATCCTCTACATCTAGCAGTTCTAAATCTAATTTATCCAATTTGATTTCTATAGCTAGGTCATTTAGACACTTAAAACTAATTCTAAACCAAGATTCCACAGAATTCTGGTAACGAATGTTCTTTTTTTAAATATAAACAGTTTCACTTGTTTTCTCATTTTCTGGAAATTCTTTTTAATAAGTAAAGTTGGTATAAAAACTTTTCTCTATGTAGATCTATATGTGCATTATGCCGACGGACCTGCTGTTTTTATCGCATACGTATTCTTTTATAGATGTAAATTTTTAAAACTATGTCCTTATATTTATCTAACTGTTTAAGCCTTTTTTGTACAATGAAACATTGAATTTATCATGTACTGTATGGTATGAATAAACTGATGATGTGAATGTAAAGCGTATAAAGCAACATAATAGTATGTTGGTTTTGCGCTATATAAGTGTTATATCGGGTGGCCCCCCAAAACGTCCTCAACTTTGTCACCCTATTACTTAAACCTGTTTACGGTATTTACATAGAAATAAACACATAGTAGGATAATTTTTTTTGTCATGGTGTGGGAAGTTTTAAGCTTCTGACTACATTGTTTTAGAAGCTATTTGGTTCGAGATAACACGCACCTCAGATGTAAAAAAACAATCATGGAACTCAAGCGTAATCAGTTTTTCGAGTGATCGGTAAAACCTCCCTCCAGCTGAACAGCAGCTTAACTCTTTTGCGCCACGTTGCGATTGACTTTCTCACTTCTTCAATACTTATTTGTCTCCAGTACTCCTTTTTATGCTTTCATTTCATCCGGATTCAAATGTGGAGATTGTGATTGCCAGTCGTCTTTGGCAATGATATCGACTCCTTTTTCTGTGGGAAATCGTTGGGTTGCACGACTTGTGTGCGAAGAAGTACCATCTTGCTGCAGGATAAAGTCACCTTGAAGATAAAGTTTTTGGAATGAAGGAAGTTTTTTTAGCAGAAAAATGTAATTCTCTGAGCTAACGTTTATAGTTTTCGTGTAGAGGTCGATTAGTGTTTTTCGTGAGTTTCGGCAACTTAAAAAAAAAACCTCTGACGTGTCGCCATTCATTAACGGATTTAATTGATATTTGGCGTAGTATTGGAATAATAGTTGGTTTATTATATGCCTAAGTAATATAATAATTGCATAAAGACTGTAAGAGATATGACGTTCCAAAGTTGGGACGTTTTTGGATGCCACCCGATATATTATTATATTTGTTTTATTCAACGAGGTCTCAAACGGACGAAACTAGAATTTATTTATGTGTCAGGTTTGTCAGGATTTCTACTCTGGTGACTTGGTTAGTGTTAAGGATCTACTTTTAACTAGATCAATAGAAGAAAAAAGTTTGGAGTAAATAATGATAAAGTGAAAAACTGGCCATGCATAATTTTTCTACAGACCGAAAGAGAGGGGATGACTAAAATGACCAATGCATGTACATACACACCAACGCCTAGAGAAAAATGAAAATGAAATGTGAGTTCATTCCAGGGTAGTGGACTAACTCGAATTTTACTGAACCATTAATAGCATTGATAACAACCTTGGAATTCATATTCATAACACTTTGGAAGCATAACACCAACATTATTTAAAAGTACTTTCAAACTTGAGGTAGTAGTGAGAAAGACGTCTCCAAAATGCAGATCCAATAGCTTGAATCGAACTCTAGGTTTAGGCGCATTTTAAAACTTTTGTTCGGAAGCATGTCGGGCTGCAAAGATCTCTCAGTTTGCGAGTCATGTCAAAACAACGCATTATTTTAAGGCGAGGCTGGTTGTTTGAATTTTAAAGTCCCAGTCAACTTCGAGGTTATATCAGACTCAGAGACGGCGCAGTGGACAACTGAAAGCCGCGCTGCCACATTGTGATGTAAGGAGCTCTTGCGTGCACCACACCGAGTCACATTATTCTGACACTAAGTCGACTAGACTTAACACTAAATCCATAATGCCAGACATAAGGCAGATCCGCTGCTAATACCAATTTTGATGTCCTTGGTTTGACTCGGCCGGCCGGGGATCAAATCACGCACCACTAGATCTCTGAGCGAGTGTCTTACCGTTTGGGGCGAGAAATGGACATACATTTATATAGATGTATCAACTGTACAGGGAGTAACGTCCCGACACACTTTGAAGCCCTTCATAAGTATTTATGTCCATGTTTAAAGGTAAATCCTACATTTTAACTTGGTTAAGCTTTAGGAACCAATTTAGGTATATCTTATCATAAGCCTAATATGAATGTTTTTAATGCATATTATTTACAAATCCTTTTACAAATGTAGTTGCAAACTGTTACACAGCACACAAAATTTAAAAAAAAATTAGATATGTCAGTTTTCGTGAACTTTATCAATAAGAGACTGATATTTTACCTCGAGGTTTCATGTTTGTAACTCGGGCGGAATGATACAACACTGCCGTCGATGATTAACTAAAAAACAGTACAAAATAAAGCAAAAGCAATAAGAAACTTACCAAAAGCCCATAAACTCTGTCGCAGTAAATCCAAAAAATGAAATCCAAAACTTTTTTTTCCAAAGAGGGAACCAATTTGCAGCAATCTAGATATCCGAGACGATGCTTGGTACAAATACAATTTACTTTAGAATCAAGGAGAAGCACTATCAAGCAAGGGGCCTTGTGTGTCAATCAGTAGACAGTAAGTAAAATGAAAGGAAAAACCTGGTGTCTGTTGTTTTTTTTTCTCTTTTTTAAATTTCTGAAAGTGTTGATGTAACAATGATAGCTTTGCGGAAATATTAAATGCTCAAAGTGAATAATTCTCATAAATCACAGGAAATAAATACACTACAGACTGCTTAGAAAAGCTGCAACAATTTAATTTTTGTTTTTGTTTTGTTTTGTTTTTCATTAACAACATACGTTGCTATTAATTTTCTTGAACATCTGTATTTAAAGTTAAGAAAAACTTAAGAACTTTTGAAAGGGTTACTCTAACTTCATCTAACGTCTTTTGAGTGTTGAAAAACTTCAAGTCAGAATGTTTGAAAAGTGTGAGTGATTACCCGGTTGAAAAGGTTAAAAGCTATAATTTCGACTGCCAAGCCGCAAAAACTAAAAAAAAAAACCCTATTACTTTCGTTGCTTTTAGAGGCACATGCTTCCAGGGCTGTATTTGTTCTTGAGTAAGAAAAGTGCACGGTAAAATGCCTGGGCTTGAAAACTTACGGTGACTTTGGCGTGCAAAGAAAAGAAATTAATGGTTTTGTATACAATCGACTCTCTTGGGCTTCCGGTGCAGACCAAAGAGTAAGGATCGTAGCAATTATTCGTAACAATCAATACCTTTACAGGACCAAGTATTTTAGTGTTTTGTCAACGATTTGCTGACTGAGGACGCCAGAAACTTAGGACCAGTATTTATCGTGGTATGAACAAACCCCAAAGACTACTAAATGTCAGGAAAACCAAACGGCACAATTTACTTGATAAGAAGTGTTTTTGGTGTTCTTGTTATTTTGTTTGGAAAGCTACGAATCGTATTTGAAAAGTCGCACTAAATCCGTATGAGAGTGGAGCAGCTTTGTTGTAGTTTTCCTAATCCACTCAGGTTTAGTGGTAAAAAGAAGCATCGGTATAATTAAAGTCAAAATGCACAAAGACATACCTTTTTTTAAAGTCTGCTTTATGCCTGACGTCCATTGTACATATACCGCCATGGCCGATTATTTCGAACGCCTTGGTAACAAAATTTAACTTCGAATTAGCAATAAATCGGATCATCAGTATTTATATTACCAAAAACCGGATTAAATCGTTAGTTAGGATATACATCGAACTAAACAAGTATTCGAATTATCCAGATTTGAAATGTTCGGACTTGATAATTAACTGCAATAGCAGCAATTGGTGTTGGGTGGTAAATGTAATTTGAAACAGGCAAAATGTTTCTTACCACGACCACTGAGCTAGTTCTTGATATCGATTTTGGGTTGTTTGTTTTTTTGTTTTGTTTTGTTTTGTTTTGTTTTTTTTTTTTTGGGGGGGGGGTTGTCGTTGCTGCTGAATTTTAAGCAAGTCAAATTTTTTCAAGAAAGGTATATATTTTAGCTCTAAAAATAGTGACGAAACAAATGAGCTGTCGGCTTTACGCCTTCGTCAGACAAAAAAAAAATCAAAACGTGTAAGATACATAAATAAGCACAGGATTAGCTTGAAAAAAAAATTTGACGTGCCTATCCACACAGCTCTACTGCGACTCCTATTCAATTTGCTGAATTTTAAGCATCTAGAGTTCTGGCTAGAAACATAGTTTGCTTGACACAGAGAAAGGAAACTGGTGCAAGTTAAAAATGCGGTTCTTAGCCTCTGTTTTGTCTTCCGCAAGGTTGTACTTTAAATTTTCACATGGTTTAGTTCAAATAATAATGAAAAAAACTATTATGCAATTTATTCTTTCTTGAGCGTGTTGTGCGTTCATGTAAGTGCAAGTATCGTTGCCCTAAAGCAAAAAAAAGGAACAAAAAACTCATAATTTATTTTAGGCATTAAAAAAACAACAGAAGGTTATAATTGACAATGAGGAAGCGGGAGTTTTCAGCTCTTGAAAGTATCGCAGCATAGAAATAGACTCCAGATCAGGTTAGTGCAAACGAAACGGGTGTTTACATAAAAGAACGTGTTCGTTTTAAAACAACTTCGGTACATGCTGTATTGTTCGCGTCGACAAAAGCTATTGTCAGGTTTCTGAAGCGGGACTTTAGAATGTACTTCTTTTGTTTGGTAGCCCGAGGTAGAAACTGCTTGTCTTGATGTTATGGGGACTCACTAGATTGAGTTTATAGTTTAGGGAACTTTTCTCTATGCCCCAATGATTGCACATAAAGGGTTTCATAACAAAACGCGCTGTAAGCCATAAAAAAGCTGAGAAAAATGGCAAAAACTATGGGTTTTCTCTTCTTTGCCAGTGCAGTTTCTAACTTTTTTTTCTTTAGACTGGGTAAATAAAGAGTTAAATTATGGCAGTGTGTTGGAACCTTTGTTGACAAGGTTGTTGTCTATTTTAACTGTGGGGCTCTACGAGTCGTTCATACGTTTATATCACTTTACATATCAGAGAATATTTTCGTACAAGTGGGCTACTGAGGACAAACGAAGTGTAGTATCTCTCATATGGTTTACATTGCAGATACTGTCCAGGGCAACGTGAGTCCAGACCGCACAAATTCCTAAAAAAAAATTACAATTGTTACAAGCGAGTAAAACAAAGGTACACCTCAAGTAGGGTAAGCGGTGGGGGGTCAATCATAGTTTACATAATACCATCGGTTTGTCCACCTAAAGTGCAGTTTCATTAGAAGTGTGTTTGCTCAATTTTGATTGCTAATTGAGTCGTACTTGTTGCGGTACAGTAAAGCAAAGAGACTTTCCTTCGTGTAAAGCAAAGCACATAAAATGAATGACGTTGAGCAACTAAAGCTTCCTGCTCGGGCCAAATGTTTATTTTACCTCCAAAACAATCGTCCAAGTTGAATGAAGTTTTTTTTTGTCAGATCTCTCTTTATTTACCCTACATGTTTTAAAATGCCTAAAAAACTTATATAAGCTTGATGCCTGGTCTCTTCGTCAGGAATAGAAAGTAAGATCCTTATTTACAGCAAACACCTGAGCGTCATACTTTGCAGGGTTTTTATCCCTCGCATCGGGTGCGGGGTACACAAGAAAGGAACACACAAAAAATGGGAGATAAACCTTCCGACATATAAAAATGATGGTCCCCCAATGCCTCTATCAATGAACTGCCGTTCTCTGGTCAAAAGGTCTTCTATTTGGCGGGAAATCGAACCCTCTAGTTTTCCAGCATGACAAGTGGTATGCTAACCACTATGCCACCTAGGATCCCTGGGTACCTAAGCAGTCAGAATCATCGCATCAACACGACTATTCTATTGACCAGGACTTCAGGCCGAGGAGTCTACGCTACAATAAGAATATACCAACTAAAGGTGTTGAAAATTTGTTACTCGTGTGTCGGCCGGTATGCTATCTCTTCGCGTTCTAAGTATATCTCTTTTGTTGTTTTCAATTATATTAATATTAATAATAAAACATAATAATAATTAATTGTCAAACACGATAACAAGCTCTCTATGCGATTTTGGGTGTGTGGGGGGGCTTGGTGTGCAGCCCAAACAATTTACGCAATCTAATTTACTGTTTTTTAAATACAACTGCATCTTCTCGACCTGCCGCGTTTAATTCAAAACGTCACGTAATCGAAACGCAAAAAAATTGTCACTTTCTGTCCAATGCCTTCTCCTAATAGTCTCTGTTGATACTGGAAAACTCTTTTATAAAGTCGAGCTAACGAAATCGTAAAAAATTACTGTTGCCAAGTCATTTTCGGGAATACCAGCAAGGCACTTGTAATTAATAAGCTAATCCAAGAGCGGCCAGGTCTGTTGCCGAGTTGCCGAAAAGTTCTTCGCTGGGGTCTTTTTTTATTGTGAGTCAAGGTAAACAGTGCTTTGTCTGAAGAGTACAAGAGGGCCTGGTGCACCAATACTTTGAGGTTATTTTTGCGAAGGAATGTTTGAATTATTTCTGGTATATGAGAAGGGGCATTATGATTGAAAAATTTTATTTCTCGTTTTTGAACAGTGCGATTGCGGACTGCCTAAAAATAATAGCGAACAAATTAAAAAAAAACATTTTCTTTAGTGCAAAAGTCACTAACAATTACTATGGTTGTTCTTTTTATGAATCTCCGTAGTATTTTCTTTTTTGGTTAAAAAATGGTATACAAAATTCTGTTTGGTTTGTGCTTCTTTTGCAATATTTGTTGGCAATATCAATGCACCTGTAAGCAGATATGTGAAAAGCCCATAGATGTAAATCTAAGTTTCATGTGCGGCTGGTACCTAAGAACGTCCTGTTTCTATTTTTATTACTCACTTTCTAACACCTCCGTTGTAAAAGATTCATTTCAATTGTTTTTATTTCTAAAAGATCGCTAGAAAATAAAAAAAACCCAAATGCATAAGCACAAGTATTCAAACGTTAACTTAAAAAAAATAATAATGATAATAATAATAGTAGTAGTAGTAGTAGTAGTAGTAGTAGTAGTAGTAGTATTAGTAGTAATAATAATAATAATAACAATAATAATAATAATAATAATAATAATAATAATAATGATAATAATAATAATAATAATAATAATAATAATCATAAATCACACCAAGCAAGACACGGAAAACAAGCACTCATCCACACTGCTTCGTAAGAAAAGACGAGTACAGCAAATGAAAAAACATTTTTTTTTAATTAATTTTCAAAGCCATAGTTCATAGACAATATCAAATGGTGGCAAAAAAACCACAACAACAATCAGAGTGATGTTTTAATGAGTAAGCTAGTAAATTAAATAATGTTAAACAATTTTTTCCTACAGACAGACGCCTAAAAAAAGTAAACTGAAATTATATAACATTGTTCGTGCACTTTTATAATATCATGTGTATGAGATTTTTAGTAATATCCGTTTTTTAAGCAGCACTGGGGCTGTGCGCCAGCTTTGAGAAATAAAATCGTGGAGTTAAGTTCTCAGGGAAGGTTTCAAACACCTTGAGTATTTTAGAGAGCCTAACAGTTCAATATGTGGAGACATAATTGTGATGAGACTGACGAAGGTCAAAGGTTTTGAATATTGGCCCCAAATAGTGAGAAAACTTCCCCGGGCTACTAATGTTGGGTCAGGTCCAACGCGATCTATAGTGGGGGCCGAAGCATCCAGATGTAAATAAGCTTCTGCAAAAGTCTTACATTGACCTATCCTATAAGTGTTTTGAAGTGAGTTAGAACAATTGTAAGCCGAAATGTACTCAGTGTGTTGAGGGCCGGCCCAGAACACATTGAATGTCTTTTCAGTTCGCAATTGACCTATCTTACTTTGAAAAACATAGTACTATAGGTCAGTTCCCAGTTTTGAAAGAATTTGTTTACATTTGGGTGGTTTGGCCCCCACTATAGATCGCGTTGGTCAGGTCTCTAAGGGTTGAACAACACCAGCGTCGGGCCCGACGGTCAGGCGAGAGCCGACGGTAGGGACCTTGCGCGCTGACGACAATGACTGAATATATGCCCCGTTTTGCCTATCAGCCAGCTTGGATTTCTTCAGCTATGGGCTTCGTCCTCCTGAGCGGGCCGGTAGCGCTTAAAATCTGGTATTTCTTTTGGTTTTTTACGTTTGTTATTTTTTTCGGGCGGAAAAAAGGGGGGGGGGCGCTTGACCTGCGCTACAGCAATGCCTATCTTTTCATTTATAGTTCGACCTAGGCTTTGGGGCAGGCCAAAATCCCCACTATGAGTAGGCCTAGATGTAACAGTCCTGACTGATGGACTCGACGCCGGTGTGGTTCTCCCCAAACACGTCCTGTTTAGTTACAAAGTCGCATCGAAACCTTTCAATAATCATGTAACTTATATTTATCATCATGAGGCCACCAAACTAAAACAGGCACAAGCCACTTAAACTAGTGTTTAGATAGAGCCCAATAAATAATAAACATCTGCCATTCAACAAACCACACTAAAAATTTGATCAAGTAGATTAAATTAGACACAAAGCATCCAAACTCTAATTTATGAGTTAGAGCCATTGGAACAAAAAAAAACCTGATATACAACAAAATAAATCATTCTTCTTTACCTAGTGCTATTAACTATCACCTCCTGGAATAGAAAAGCTAAAGGTAAACAATATTCAACCTCTTCAAAGAAGAAATAATCAATATGATAATACAGTGTACATTAATATAGCGCCCAATCCCTTAACGGGCTCTTAGCGCTGTGCAAATTTTTTACAAAATACATAGAACCATTGAACACTTTTCAAATTTTTTTTTAAATTTTCATGACTAAGTATGTCAACATTCTGAATTTTTCTCCTAATTGCTGTCTACCCCCTTCCTTTCCTCGACCCCCCCCCCGCTACCCCCGGTATAGAATTGAATATGAACAACTGTGGGAGGAGTATAAGAAACACCACCTGCATCTATCTCCAGAAACCTATGAGCTTTTGCAGAGCATGGCCACCAACTGTAGCACCTTGTGAGGAATAATAACACGACGTACGTATTTTTGTCCTCAGTCCACGTTATTTCATGGCATAACAGCATCACTTTTCTCATATCGACCTAGTAATCAAGTTTCTCAGTCCACCTTATCCCAACCTACACCGCTGAGGTTTAAACCAGAATCATCCAAGGGACGGCCACTATGTGGATGCCGGCCGTAAAATCCGCCTAAACGCATGCGCCCCAGCAAGAGAACAGGAGCGCCGCTGCTTCCGGGGCAAGTGGGGGAGTCATAGGAGTAGACACAGTTCTCCCAGCCCGGACATCTGTCTATCACTGCCCGCTCCTTCCAGCGTCCTATGCTCACTTGTTTATTGCAGCCATGAGGATGGGACACCTATATGCAAAGTAAGGAGATAGACTACGTTTAAACACAATACCATCAAAAAATCACAATACAGTGGGGATATTTGGCTGGCCAATAAATATAAGAATATTACACTGAAAGGATATACTCGTAATTTTCAACAAATTTGGAATGAGTTTGGAGCTCTCTTCAGGTCTAAGAGGTTGTGGTGACTTTCTATTCCCTTATAAGATCGAGCTGTTTTCTATTAGATGTATTCTTCTGTGTGGGTTTTAATGTATGTCCTTTCAATTATTTTCTAGCGTAGTATAAATACGCTCCAAAGCACATTATGTAGGAAAATAATAATAATTTGCAGCCAAATCAAAAACATATATAAAATCCTTATAGTACCATGACTTTGCTATACGTGTATAATCGAGAAAGACAATACAAAGTAAAAATAAATTTGACCTAGAATAAAAATAGCGCATCTTTGGAAGTCCCACCATTCATTATGTTTTTTTTCGCACCCACTGTCGATTTCATCAACATGGAGCAGCAAGGGGGTGTACAGCCTTTACGGAATGTCCGATCTATACAATGATCAGCGTGACTTAATTCCTAATAAAGCCACGTGATCATTTATGAAACGCCAATCCCTTCCGCTTTCCTATAATAGTGACAGATTGCGCACCTCTAGTGTGTTACACTTAAAAAAAAAAGAATTAATCATGCAACGTCAATAAACGCTCTTGTAACAGTTTTGATACCCGATTCCGCGCTATTAAGATGATCACATGATTTCATCATGCAAGAGATAGGTCAGCCTCATTTAGTATCTGAGTCATTTGATGGACTTACCACGACAGCCAGCCGATGGGTGTCTGTGTCTTTGTACTTTTGGTTGATCTTCGTCTCAAGCCAGCGCCACATGCCCCAGGTATTCTTCAGACGCTCGTAGAGCTCAAGGTCGTGGGTCACTACGCGCATGTCACACCAGTCCCCTTGGATGGCACCGAAACGGACTGTTTCCCCGTACATGTAGAGCACTTTGTCCTTCTCACTGTTAGTATTACAAGAGGAGAAAGAGGGCGTAATCTTTATAAATAGATAAATATGTTTAGAGTCCTCCACCGCCGAAGGCAGTCTCATGACTTTACATATTTACACCAGCAGGCCAATTGAATACACATCAAAGTAAATTCAACTCATATTTCAGAGCATTACATCATGGCTGCGTGTTAGGCGCTCATATACTCACATTCTACAAATTTCAAGCACTGCCTATAGCCAGTACCCATTTTACAGGTGGGTGAGCTAGGGAAAGTTAGGGTAAATTGCTTTCCCAAGGCAATTTCAACATGAGATTGTCGAGAATCGAACCAGCGATCTCCAGATCTCAAGTCCAACGCGCTAAGCACTCTGCCACGCTGCCCCATTATTATTATATTATAGTTGAGTAGATTGAACATCCATCTCACGGAAAACCTCTGAATCACTCAACTCTGTGATCTCAAACTTTGTTGGGTAAATTAATCTGTGGTGGAAGAGTGCACAGCTTTGTTTAGAATGCAAGTCCAACGTAAACTATTTATGATTTGATAAGCTCAAAGAAATCAGCCGCTCTTTAATGATTGTAACTATACCTTTTGTTTCATGGTTAGCAGTGTACTCCACATTTTTGTAACTTAAAAATTATTTTAGTTTTATAATTATATGTCTCGCTATCAGTGCGAATGAGTTGTGAAGGAAACTTTTGGAAAAAAAAACGCCTTACAGAACATACGAGATAGAGAGGTATTGTGCGGAGATAAAGAAGCACGGCTTGCTACATACAGATATAAAGAGGTGCATAATGCCGCTTTAAGAAAAAACATCGTATATGCAGAAATGGCAAAATCTGGTATTTTGTATCTGCACAATAGAGCAAAATAAGGCACATCTTTCTGACCACGTAAGAATTTTCTAGCCCGACCCATTCTTTTGTTCACATAATTAATTCTAAATTTATCGTATAAACAAAGTCTTGAATTATTATTGTTGTTGGCTTTTTTTGGATGTCCTAAAAAAGTTCACCTGATGGACATACGATAGTCTTCCTTAAAACGGCAGCATATGATACAGAGAAAGACAAGAACTAGGCAATGGTTCCAAGTTTACTTTAATATGAAGCCTGATGATAGTGAAAAGGTTTCACTAACAAGACATCATTTATCTCAAAGTACTTGTGTCTTATCAATCAAATAAAAAAAATTGCAATATTTTTGTCGCCACGTTGAGAGGAGCATAATATCTAGCGACCAGTAAAATAAGTCGGATGTCGCAGCTTAAAAACTGAGGCAACTCCTTGTTGAAAGTAGATTTACTCCTTCTTTTTAGTTTTATGTATATTTTTATCTGCAAAAACTCAAATATCTTTCCACATCTTTTTTACAATGACGTACAACTTTTTTATGTTTGGAAGCTACGAACAATGCTTTGTTCAAAGGAAAAAAAACACCATGTAATGTGAAAGTTGCCACATGCGAGTCATTGCTTGCGAGACAGAATAAACAGTAAATTATTTATCAAGATCTATATGCGACTCGTGGCAGAATTTGATCAACCTAATAGAATGTACCTAGAATCTATTGATAAAATCTTCTTTAGTAATTTTAGTTGTGTGTTCTCGGTTACTTTAATAACCTTTCGGTCTCTCATTACTTCAATACGTGTAGTAGTATTCATAGTGGGAATGAGATGAGAGCACAAATTATCGTTCTGGTTGAAAAGCTCCTCCTTTGAAGTCAATAGCTTGCATGCAAGAAGGATAATTTGGTGCTTTATTCTCATTTCCGATCAAATAATGCTTAGAACAATTAAAATGCTCGAAAGATTTTAAAGGTATGAAATTTAGCAGTGGAGAGAAGTAGGCTTTAAGTGGAAATAATGCTTACTCGTTCTTGTCAAAGAAGAGTTCCACAACAGTGTTTCGTGCCTCACTCTTGTCGAAGACGACGTGTGTGGCAGTTCTAACCTTTGCCTTGGCCCAATCCATCTTGGGGTTTGGAGAGTTCTTGCATTCTGGACACGGACACGGATCATTGGATCGTCCCTCGTTTTTGTACACGTACTGTGGGCACGGGAAATGTAAATACAATAGAATCTATTGACCTGAAAAATGGCCTTTAGCTTCAAAAAGTGGAAAAAGATCGGACAAGCAGCGCCTCGAGGCTTTAGGGCTCAAACGGGAGAAAACATGAAAATAGAGCCTAAAATGGAAGAAAAATTGCGCCCGAAACCTCGACTAGATATAGGTCTAATGCAGACTTTAGATTAAGATATCTTCTAGATTTGGCCCTAAATAGTAAACCTAGGTTATCTTGATTGATTTCTAGATCTACTTCAAATCTTTAGACTTTTAATCTAGATTTTAGATATAGAATCTAGATCAAAACTAGATCTAGGTTCTACAGAAGCGTTGGGAAGCGGGCGAACCTATAATTTAGTTATGTGTGTTCTTCTGCTTACCATTTTCTTCGAAGTGTGTACGCTACACTGTGACATCTATAATGCTTCCTAAAAGTTGAGCTAATTGAAGTAAGTATCCATATGAAGTACAGCATTGTGAACATAGAATGTTTACACTTTCTTTACACACTATCTCGTAAAGTCGTGGTCTAGTGGGAAAACATTTTTCTTATAAGAAATTTTCGCTTCGTAAGAATTTGTCTTGCGGCCATTCCGGTGTCGTAAAGATTAATCTGAAAAAAAAACAAAAAACACGCCTTTTCATAACGCCCTCTCCCCCTCTGTTTCTCTATATATTTTAAACAAACAGAACTATATAAATATATTTAATATATAATTATCTTACCACAAAATATTGCTAGTTTGATGCAAATTCTAATATCTGACGCCTCAGAGAATGCATTATTCAAAGTTTCAACGGTTCGGGATGTGAACGCGTGCAATGCCCGACTCATTTGACCGATCGGAAGACATTTTTTTTCTGGGTCTCACCTGTATAAAACCTGTGCCGACCCTGAGCAGTTTCTTGCCGCTGTATTTATGAAAAGCGTATCCCTCAGGGCGCTGGTCGCTTGTAAACTTCGAGGTCACTCTGACGGTTAACTCGGCCTGGGCTCGGATGAAGTTCACCACGTCTTGGTCATACCTGGGCAAAACAGAGTCGGTGTCAGCGTAAAACTGTTTTATGTGTTTTGATGTGTTCTTCTTTACCACTGTCTTGATGTCGGGTTATCTTGAATGTTAAAACACTGAAATAGACGGCATGATTATGTATGTCTACTAACTGCAATGTCCTGTACGGAAGAGAAGCATGGACATTAAAACCTTAGAAGCGATGTCAGCCGATCTAATCGCCGTAATAAAGGGGAGTTCCTATTTATAGAACTAACACTTAGGGAAATTATGACGCAAAAAATTAACATGAAACACTTATAGGGTTAAGAAAAGCAGACGACAACAAGATTAACACAGAAGAGATATGGTTTTACAGAAGATTGTTGAGGGTGAGTTACAAGTACAAAGAAAGAACAAACAAGTGCATATATCTCATTCTTAAGAGAATTGAACACAGACAGGCTTGCAATCGATGCAATCCGTAAACAAAAGAAAGATAAAACACCTTGGACACACGGTAAGAAACAAAAGATGCAACCTGATGCACATAATGTTTACAGAGAAAGATGAAAGGCAGAAGAAAGAGAGGAAGACCAGCCACAGCCTAGTATATATGGTATGACCAAAATTTTAGCACAGATCCCTGAATCCATCTACAAATGCTATGAGGATAGAGAAGGATGGCGTGAACGTGTGAAGACATAAATTTATACGCTTTCAGTTACCACCTCCAGTGACAATGCTGACAGTTAGCAGGTAACAAGCAATAAGACTGAAATTTAAAAGTAATACCAATGAGTGCAAGCACTACATCGTTATTATTTTTAAGCTAAGATATTGTAATCATGAGAGAAATTTCATGGCCTTTTTAATTTGTTTTTTTTTTCTTAGTTGTTTACATGCATGCAACAAGCAAGAGTAAAAGAGACATTAAATTCTCTAAATTTCTAAAGGGAGAAGCTATTATCTTCCAAAAGTAATTTAAATCCCTCAAGGAAACTGGATTTTCTGATATGAATGGAAAAGAAAATTTCTTGTACCTGCGCGGAACAAGCATATTTAAAGCAAACACTCATTTTACCCGTAAAAGTCATACACGTATAAAGCAGACCCTCTTTTTATTTGTGAAAGTCACGCAGGTATAAAGCGGACCCCTTTCTTACACGTAAGTGTCATGCACGCATAGAGCAGACCCTCTATTTAAATGTGAAACTTATGCAGGTATACAGCAGACCCCCGTTTACCTTTGAAGGTCATATAAGTATAAAGCAGACCCTCCTTTAAACCTCTGAAAGTCACGTAAGTGTAAAACAGACCTACTTCTTATCTGTAAAGGTCACGATGGGATAAAGCAGACCCTCCTTTAAACCTGTGAAAGTCACGTGAGTGTAAAACAGACCTTCTTCTTATCTGTAAAAGGTCACGAAAGGATAAAGCAGACCCTCCTTAAACCTTTGAAAGTCACGTGAGTGTAATACAGACCTTCCTCTCATCTATAAAGGTCTCGTAAGAGTAATACAGAACCTACTCCATTTTACCTATAAAAATCACCCGTTGACGTTGTGCAGGCCCTGCCAGCCAGACAAGTCGCTAACTCGCTACCCTCCTCGTACAAGTAAGGAACAAGCCAGTGCAAAATAGATCTTCCTCCTACGGTTCATAAGAAACGTAAGGGAAAGTTAAATCAAGCCCTACTTTTTACCTGTAAGGATCGGGCAGGTGTTGGGCGGAGAAGTCTGCAGCGGGCACGAAGCTACTGTGCCCTGGATTTTTGTCGCAGTCAATCAAACTCTGGTGGAGATCGGCCTCTCCGTGAAAGCTAACCTCAGCTTCGTGGTAACCTGTGGAATAAGTAAAGTAGTGGTAGTAGTAGTAGTAGTAGTAGTAGTAGTAGTAGTAGTAGTAGTAGTAGTAGTAGTAGTAGTAGTAGTAGTAGTAGTAGTAGTAGCAATAGTAGTAGTGGTAGTAGTAGTAAATTACATTTTATAATGCCAAACCAACGCTGTGAGCAAACTCAAGGTGCTTTATAATGAAATTAAAAACCAAATTTAAAAAAAAAACAGCACAATAAATTTAGTGGAGCAGCGTGGCTCAGTAGCTAGCGCGTCGGACTTGTGATCCGGCGGTCGAGGGTTCGATTCCCAACCACGACGCATGTTGTAAGTGCCTTAGGAAAGCAATTACCCACACTGTCCTCAGTCCACCCACCTAAATAAGTATTGGCTATAGGCAATGCTTGAAATTTGTAGAATATTACTAATTAAGCGCCTAATAGGCAGCCGAGCTGTAATGCTCTGAAATATGAGTTGAATTTGCTTTGGTGTGTAATGGCCTGCTGGGGGAAATATGTAAAGTCTTGAGACGGCATTCGGCGGTGGAAAACTATCATCCATATTTTTTTTTATAATGCGTACAAAGCAATCAGAGCAAATTCACCACATTTCCAAGGTGAAATATCTATTGGGGGGAGGGGGTGAGGGGGGGGGGTTCAAAAAGGAAAAAGAAAAAGAGACTAATCTGATAGTGAAACAATGGGGCAAACCATTCAAAGAGATTATCCAATCTCGATTTATTTAGTTTGTGTTTTATTTGTTGCATTCAGATCTTAGTTTTTGCCCAGAGTCCGTTTGTTTGATTTTGTTTCATTAATTACATTTATTATTAGTTCAACGTATGCGATAAAACTAAAGCCGGTGTGAACTACAGGGTTGTACATTTTAGATTTTGAATTTTGAGGAAATTATAGATTTTGAATTTTCAAGAAATTAACATCAGACCAGTACCACCATCTTTCTTTTTGTATCTAGTCATGTGTAGGCACGTGAGAAAAGAGTAGTAACTGCTGTTAATTAGCAATATTAAAGCCCAGTCTTATAAGTATTTACGTTTTTAATTTTAACACTATATTTTTGAGAACTCATTTTTATCAATATGAGAAGTAGTTGCTGTAAGGTCAAGAAAAATGAGGAGGGAGTGAGTGAGAGAGACAGAGAAAGAAAGAAAGAGAGAGAGAGAGAGAGAGAGAGAGAGAGAGAGAGAGAGAGAGAGAGAGAGAGGTGTTCTATGAAGCCGTGAAGTTTCTGTTTCGCAATGGCCATCAGCAAAGCGCAGGGGCCAGACACGGATTTAAGAAAACATTTATTTACTCATGGAATGCTTTACGTTGCTCTTTCAAGAACCGCATCAAAAAATAAGATACACTTCATTGCTCCGAATGAAATAACACGGAATGTCGTCTACACCGAAATCCTCTAGATGGTGAGACAAGCATGATAATTATACCCTGTCTCTCTCTCTTCTCTCTTCATCCCACATTACATTATTCAACATCCTTTGCATGTAAATTTTCCTGTTCGAAGAAAGGGTACTCAGCTTATTTTTTTCCCATGTAGATTCTTACCTAAGTATTAATGCTTTATCAAATATTTAACGTATATCGTCTAGACAGTATGCGTGGATGAGATGTGTATTCATAAAAGATTTTAACAACTCCCCTAAAACTCCCCACAAAATTGCACTTGATGACCTTTGACCTCTAAAAAAAAGTATGTTCCCCCGCCTCTGCGGCGGTAAACTTTTAGTATGTTACACTTCAAATATTTCTAAACAAGAAAATACAAGAAAACGTTAGAAAGCAATTAGTTTGAGGTTCGGCCTATTTTTGGGCTATCTTTCCTGGACTATATTAGTTAACGGCATTCATAGTGAGCTGGTGACCTTACTGAAACAACTCGCTAAAAATAAAACGTTCAGCCTCTGTGGATTTCCCCAATCTATTTTAAGAGCCTCATTGTGCGCCATACTCAAACGAAACTTATTATATATGGCGCAGTTCATTTATTTCACTTGAGGCTCGTAAGTGTTACATGTAGTACCAGTTTATACCGGAACCTCCCGTACATAACCGAAATCTCTCAAAACCATTCAAAAACTCCAAAAATAAACTTTCAAAAAATTGGTTTTATGTTATAGCGCTATGTTATCTGTCGCTGTGTAAAGATATCACACATTGCGATAGGCCTATTATTTTATCCTGAATTAATGGCTTATTAAGTTTCGAAGAGGGAAATGGGGAAATTTATACGTAACAGGTACATAAATTTTAGTGTATTGTATGAGTATGCGCATGTATGACTGTGTCTGTAAGAGAACCATTTTTCAACATTGAACACCAGGCGAGGAAAAAGGGAGGGGGGGGGGGGACAGAGAGACAGAATGGGAAAGACTGAGGGGGCTGAAATTGAATTGGATTGAATTGGCTATTACTTTACAAAGATCACAAATTATGGGGGTAATAGAGAATAGGGAGGAGGGTGCATAATTTTATTATATACTTTTAACTATACATCATCCCCCTTAATACTATCTAGATCTAGGTCTAACTACCGTACATCCCCGTCATGTAGGCCTAATGGTAAGTGTGTAGCAGAACGTGTTTCTTATTATTAATAATAATTAATGAAAAAGAATAGACTTTTACTGCTTACCTTTTATTCCTCTTGCCAATATAGCGGTTCGTAAAGAATCATCTTCAAATCTGTGGTTGAGGGCAGATTCCTCATTTATGTTCATTGTGTTTGTGTAGGCTATGTGTGCGCGTTGGTTCAGTTAGTAACACTCATTTAACTGAAAAGAGTAAGACGCAGACTCTTGCTGGTGGGATTCTGCTCTAAAAAGCACAACTATTAAAAAAAAACCATGTCAGATTGTTGCCTTTTTTTAAAACGTTATCATTGAATATAGATGACTGAACCATAGCCCCCGCCTCAATTCATCAAATGCCACACACGACTGAGTCCACAACGTTAAAAACGCAGTAATCAGTCTTCCCTTAACTTCTAAGTAGATATAAGCAGAACTGCGGGCTGCTTACAATACCAACGAATTAATTTTATTTAGACTTGATGAATATAAATCCAATGTAGACTCAGAGATCTAAATAGCTTTTCTTTGACTGAATTAATCTGGTATAAAAATTGCATTTTACCCACCGTCTTTGTTCTAGTACACTCACACACAGATATATAAGAGGTAAATATTTTACTGATTAATTTCACAACGCGCAAAACGAATCTGTTGATTTTAACTGACGCAAATTGATAGTTTAGAGATATTAATTATTGAAATTTTTGGGTGTTTAGTGTATCTTTACTTTTAAAAGGGACATAATTCTAGATTTAATGTCCTCGATTTAATGTCCTCGTCAAAGAGGTGCTATTTTAACACAACCTTGTTCAATTAAAATAATGTGTCAGTAGATCTAAATCTCTTTTCATAGTAATCAATTTTTTTAAAATAAAAAACATTACTGACGAAAAGAAGGGTAATGTAGGGCCTAGAGTAAAGTTTCCATTAATCAATAGTGGTGCCCTAGAGTGGAAATCCTGCCGATTTTAGTCTAATCTATGCGAAGGCTGGTGCCGAATGAGACAAACCAAAATCTCGAATACCTGCATCTGAATAATTTTAGATCTGCTATTCTAGTTTCTCAAGAGTAAAAGACACCCTAAAACTAGTAACCATCGCAAAATAATGCAATTGAAAGTCGATAATACCCTCCCATTAAAGTAGAAAACAAAAGAAACACACACAATAAAGACAATTGCCCCTACGATCAGAGCCATGTCACAAATATGTATTAATCTCAATAAATTGAATTGTCACCACACAATCGTCGATCTATGATAAAAGTTGACATCTGCTACCGGTATTTAATGTAGATCTAGATCTAGATCTATAGATAAATATGATTAAAAACAGACACATTCCTGAGAATGAGATAATTTTATACAAGGAGTGAAAACAACAGGCTCAATCCGATATCACGATGGATATCTTGATTCAATAAACAACATTACATCATCATAATTATGAGTACCGGTATTGCTTATCTAGATCTAGATATCTACATGTAGTACCAGTTAGAGATAACACAAGTCATGTTCATTTTGTGATTATTATGAACAATATAAATCCATAACAGACATGTAAATTTCGAGAAACGCATCCCCGTATAAATGTATGGAAGGTTAGACTAGATCTACTGAAATCAAGCAACGCATAGACCTACAATACACGAGGGTTTTATTTACATAGTACGGTATGTAGACCTATGTATATCTGGGCCTAGCCCACAATGTAGGCGTAATAAACACAACGTGATGGGTCACCATCAGTTCAGGCGTTTGTGTGCTACTGTGCCACTTGACAGTGTGCAAAGCATCCGGTTTTTCGATGATTCACATTCTCACAGCGCAAAACCTGGCCCAGTTCAAACTGTATAATAAGATTCAATGAATTTGTAGCTCTATGAGGCTATATCCACGTCAGTTCATTGTAGGTTCAGTGGGCCTCCATAACAAATTTAATCAATTTAAATAAAGTAACCAGCACAAACCCATCGATGCTGGCCTCGAATATCAAAATAATTCATTGCCTAACTGTGTCAACCTCATGAAAAAAATTTTCTACCATAAAGAATACCTTGCTAATATAAACGCCAAAAACTTAAAACTGAACACATCTATAACAATCATTCATGGTTGTTTCGTCAGACTGACTCACGAACGGTTTTCCCCGCCACTACATTAAGAATTAAGAATACCGGGTCCGGTACTAGGAAATTTATGAATGTGGGTCAAAGTTCTGTTATTTAAATAAACACTCACTTTCCCCTCCTTAAGACAGCTCGTTACTTTGTGGTCTGCTTGCCGCCTGCTTACTGATATATTAAGTTCTTTCCATTTTATGTGTCCTTATATGCATCTGCTGGCTGAACTCCAAATCGGCTTTATAAATCTACGGTAACCTAGCCTATGTCTTGCTTCCCTCGTCATTAATTTCCTTCTCGACTCACAGTCTTACGATCAGTCTACAATGATAATCTAATCCAAGTCTTGTGTACGCCTTAAATCGATTATCTGGCTCCCCGATGCAGTGTGGGACCGTTTCTTAATTAATACAAGTTTATAAAAGTTGAATCAATGTCTATCTGGACGAGGCTTTTCATGTCTTGATAACTTGAAATCCCTTCAGCTCAGTGTATTGATATTGATAATCACGGATCAAATCTTGGCAGTAGTCTTCTTGCCAGGCCATGCATAGATAGGGGACAGTGTGTTGTGTATGTGTCCTGTGTTGTATAGTGTTAAATTTGGGTGCAGTTGCTAAACACAATTTAACCACGTATGCCCTTCTATTTGCTTTAACATTTCATCATCCTTACTTCCTTAAGTTCCAATATTGCGACTGCTTGGGTTTTTTTTTTCTCGCCATGTTGGCTGTGAAGTTTCTTTAACACTGAACGAAGACTGTTTAGCTCTTGTGGGGACTCTGACAAGATAAAGGCCAGACCTGCTAAAAAAATTTAAAGTTTAGGGTGTAAAAAAAAGTGAGGCATGTTTCTGTGTATTAAAAACTTAGCCTATGCGTATTGATTTGTTGATTGACACCATGCTGCGATACAATATAAACTATCGGTAGGCCTATTGTTTAAGCATCTCTATTTTGCTCGCTCTCTCCCTCTCTTTCTTTCTCTCTCTCTCTCTCTCTCTCTCTCTCTCTCTCTCTATGAAGAAGCAGATGATTTAAAACTTAGTACTCTGTACAGAAGAACAAAAAAATATGAATCTGATAACATTGAAACGTTTCGAAATTTTCTTGCCTTGATTGTTTACAAAACAATACATAGATCTTGCCTACAATTGACTTGAGATTAAAGCAAAGGTAGCGAAACATTTCTGGATTCAAAGACATTCATCCCATTTCATTATCTTGTAGTATTGTCTTTGAATATCTCATTTTGTTTTGTTTTTTTTTTGTTGGTTTTTTTTTTTTTTAGGGGGGGGGGGGGTTCTAAGCTTACAAACCCAAATTCAACTTGAAAAGTTAATATCAAAATAGCCTTTTCTGAACCAAATGCAGAATAATCGAATACTGTTGTACTTATCTGTTTCAAAACGCTGACTAGTATATATATAAAAATTACGATTTCTTTTTTTTCCAAGCTTTTTAATCTACGCATTTTATCATAAAGCAAATAGCTAGTTCTTTCATTCCTCATTAGATACCATCAACTTGTTATGATATATGCCTCTATTCAGGTTTTAGATTAGATGTTTGGAATGTATTTTTATGTTTATATTTTACTTTATTTCTGTAACAATAATGGTGCTGTTAAAAAAATCTGTTATATGCCTGTGTTTGTTTATCTGCATAGCACTAGGAAATGAGAGAGAGAGAGGGAGAGAGAGAGAGAGAGAGAGAGAGAGAGAGAGAGAGGTTCGAATCATACTAAAGTTGCTATCGATCTTGTTCGCAGCGCAACGCGCCTTCTCAATTGGGTCATCTTTGTCATTTTACTATTACTGCCTCTACTGTCGTTTTGTTTTTCTCTGGACTGTTTTTGGTCTGTTAATGTTATGTTGAAATCTTAATTAAAACCCGAGGGAGCATAATCACTTTATGTGCTCGTGCTCATAGCTTGATAGGAAAGAGTGGAGGGGGGGGGGGCATTCCTTTATGTTGTAATGTTGTGGATTGGATGGGACATTAATTTGTATAATTTCGATACATGTGCTAATCAACACTTCTTTCTGTCGCATACGACAGTCTTTGAATTTCTTTCATAATACGAAGTTGAAAGCTGAGTATTTGGTCAGGCGAGTAAAATTTGAGCCTGGACACCAAGCTCTTAAACTACATAGAATGCCCTCGTTACTTATATGAACGTAAAACCCATGTAAAAAATAACTATTAATCACCCAGTATCAAAATCAACTGCACCTATCGGAGCATTTACAGAATATAATACTTACAGTGCTTTACAATTCACAACAAAAACCATTCTAGATTATAAACAATGCTAATTCACTCTTCTCATTTTGCGTAACTATACAACATATGTCTGTATGTTCGTAAATACTATGATTTATGAAACATTTCAGATTTCATGATCCTTTGAAAAAGATACTTGTTATTACTCTGTATATGTATGAATTTGAACAGTTACATACAGATCCACACTTGTAATTTCTAAATTGTTCTAAGATATAGAAACTACGCCCCAGAACGAGTAAATTGAGCAGGAGTCGCAGTAGAGCTGTGTGGATAAGCAAATTAATTTTTTTCAAGGAAGGTATATATTTCAACTCTAAAAGTACAGATGAAACAAGTGAGCTATCGGCTTTACGCCTTTAACGGACAAAAAAAATATTCGTAAAGTTAGATTTCTTGAGAAGCGTCATTTTTTACGATCAAGTTTTCAGACACTTACAAGCAAATTAGAACTAGGTTGTTTTAGTCTTTTAAACTTCAAAGGACATTTAAACTTGAAAGTTTCAATAGGTAACATCCTCTAGTTTTTAGAATAGAAAGTTGATGTCCAAATTAACAACTTACGTTGGCACCATCTGATATTCTCCGAAAATGGAACCATCACAATTATGAAAAATTTTTACCTTTAAAATCAAGATTTTGTTGGGTTTTTTTCTCTTGAAATGACTACCTTTCAAAGCTACCTGGTTTTTTTAAGTGAATGCTTTGCTTAACAAAATATCGTTGGCTTTGCCCGAAACGAGGATCTTATGTTAATATAGTTCAAGAGTTCAAAAGTTCAAATAATATTTTATTGTTATCATGAGGCTCATTGTTTTGGGTTTACAGCATGAAAATACAGAAGACACATAAGCACGTTTACAGCTAAACAAATATCACTTAATTTCACACTGTCACATACACTAGCTACCGAACAGTTTCAACATTTTTAGACATACAAATAATGTAGACTATAGATTCCCAAGTAAACATAGAAAGGCAATTAACATCATGGCAAAAGTTTTACAGCATAGGGCATGAAGAATTTCCTATAGCGCTCGTGTCTGCACCTAAAAAGAATTGGTCTTCCTGATCTGTCTGAGTACCTAATCTGACTGCATAAAGGGTGCTTTGCGTCTTTTACAATTGATAAGATTTTTTCTGGCAGTATGTAGTATAAATAATTTCATAATCACCGAAAGGCTCTTTTATATTTTTCATCATTTTGTTAGCTCTTTTGATTGTTTGATTAACTTTCATCTCTCTACTCTCTTGAGCAATCCCACCCCAGCAAGCAAAAGCAAACGTTATGACACTCACAACAACTGTCTTATAGAACATGCGCAGAAGGGTCTTATTTACGTAAAAACAATTCAGTTTACGTACGAAGTGAAGTCTCTTATTCATATTTTTGACAGTTTTGTTCGCATGTATGGTTCAATTTAACTTATCATCTATGGTGACTCCCAAATATTTATATGATGTTACTCTCTCTATTTTCTCATTATTGATGAAGAGAGGGATAATGTTTTCTTTTTTCCTAAAATCTATCACGAGCTCTTTTGTTTTTGAAACATTTAGCAACAAGAAATGTTCATTACACCATCTAGTAAACCATTCAGTTGTTTCTCTAGCTCTATTATCAGTCTCATCACTTTCTATCATCCCCTGCAGGCTCGTGTCGTCTGCAAATGTAATCAGATGGGTCGTTTTAGCATCTCTCAGTTGACAATCTTTTGTATATATTGTAACGACAAAGGGAGATAGTACTGCCCCCTGGCGTACTCCTGTGTTAGTAGTTTTTAAATCAGAGGCTACATCCAGGTCCCCATTTCTTAACCTAACGTGCTGTGGTTGAGAACTCTACTATCCAAACGATCAGGCTTTTGTTAAGGTTAATTTCTTTTAATTTAGGGATGAGTAAATGGGGCTGGATTGTATTGAAGGCTGAGGAAAAATCTACGAAGAGAATTCTACAATAGTTTTTTTTATTTGGAGTTTCTAGGTGTCGTAGAGCATTACCCCGGTATCTAAAAATACCAACACAGCATCATCAACTCCCCTTTTTTGTCTTTATGCAAATTGATATTTATCTTGGACGAGCTGAGTACATTTTATGACCTCTTTTAGTATAATTTTTTCCAGACATTTAGTAAGGATGGAGGTTAAAGCCACTGGCCTTAGAAAGTTAGATCATTCATCTCCTTAATATAATTATGGTTTTCCATTAAAAGGAATAATTTCTGATGTTTTCCACATTTTTGGAAGGTGGTGGTTTTTTATAGAACAATTGAAAATAAAAGCAAAGATTTCACATAGCTGACTCGCAAACATCTTTAAGATCTTTCCCTTAATTCCGTCTGGCCCACATGTCTTCCTTGCGCCAATATTTTTTACGACGTCGTTTAAAATGATGGATTCAAAGAAACTGGAGTTTATGTACATGGCATAGCTAGTAACAATGGAACTTATTTTAAACCAGTAAAGTTAACTCTGAGTTCATGTGCTTGCACAAAAAACCCTATCATCCACCACAAATGCAAAGTTTGCAAACACGCCTGGAGATGCGAGATGTCTGTACACGCATCCGCCATCTCGTGTTGAGGTCAACATCGTTGCTGGGGATACTCAAGGGATAATTCTTTTCAAAAACGCTTTTTTAAAATTTGTATACATTAGCGATATGTTTTAACATGTATAGGTTGTCGATAAAGTAAAGGTTCTTTTCTTTTATGAATTTATAATTTTGCGTGAGTGTGATTTTAATGTCCTCCTAAAATGTCAAAAACTATCTTGGTCTTTGACCAGCTTGAACTACCGGTTGGATTGTTGTTGGTGTGTATCGTATCGATGAAAATCTTCATTAGCATTAATTGCAGTAAATATAATTTTTTTTTACTCTTTAAAATACTATATTTGTTCCTAAGCAGCAGTTCCTTGAATATGTATTCTAAATTACTTTTAAATATGGTTAATGAGTAAATGATTTAGATCAATAGGCTTAAAGATGGGAGCCAGGTCCACATAAATGTGTCAACACTTTTGCATATCAAATAGTTACCTAAAATGTTTCCTATCCTTAAACTACATGACATTGTGTGCCATTCTATCTTTGACCTATATTAATATCCTTATAACAAGTTCCATCGCGCTATGTTTGCGAAATAGATGAACCGATAACATTAGTTTTTGAAAGAGGGAATGATACAAATTCAATTGAAAAGAAAAAAAAAGACAAAACAATAATCACAAATGAAATACCACAAAACCAAAAGGCGCGGGCTTAAATTAGAATACTTGAGTGGAAAAAGATGATTTTTTTTCTTTCTCGGGCGAGCTCCATACGAAGTTTTGCATCTAGTCCCTGCCGTAAAAGATTTTTTCGTTCTCGCATTCACCATTATTTTTATTCCTGCAATCTCTAGACTCATTTTGAATAGTTTTAGTTCACCAAGAGCTGTCGTTGATACAGAAAGGGTTGCAGATCTTTTAAAGCTCTGGTGATATTGAAAAAAAGTTTTCACAAGATACTAAAAGCGTGTGTTGTTTTCATATTGTACAAAGTGTACCTTGCATTTCACCACCACGCCCCAAACAATCGATCAACAATTACACTCACAGTGTTTTTCCCCTGGAATCGGCGCATCACAATACAATTACAAGCCTGATTTTAGTGTTCTGAATCAATCGTTTAGTGACGGACCCGTTATTTTACCGTACACAAACAAGCAAAGCTAAGGTATGCCTAATTGCAATGGTCCATTAGGCGAATTGTCAATTTACTACTGTGATAACGCTCCGTTTCTATCAATCACCCTCAATCTCTCTCTCTCTCTCTCTCTCTCTCTCTCTCTCTCTCTCTCTTTCTCTCTAGCGTTTTGATCGACGCCACTCTTTGTTTTTGTGTCTGCCTTTCATTTTATTACTTTTTAAAAAATTTTCTTTATCTTCTTCTCTATTTATCTTCCATGCTATTGCCTCTACTTTCAGAAATGTAGTCAAAGATAAAAGCCATTAGGTGGAATACTTCAGTGCCAAGAGACACAGAGCATCATTCTCCGAATAGACATTTCAGTGCAACATTAAATCATTTGTCATAATATTGTTAGTGTTTTACAGGACAAAACTGTTTGATACATCGTACATCGTACATCGTACCTTACATATAAGTGTTGGAGATCAAATACACCAAATTGTTTAAATGGACAGAGAGCAATCTTCAATGTGTTTCTCCAAACAGGCGCGTGACATATAAGGCTGATTATCTTTTCGCGGTAAGAAATAAACGAAATGTTAACGATAATGCTTAGTAGTATCAATTAATAAACAATAAAGACCTGTAGTTTTCTAATTTTAAAATGCAGTTGATCTATAACTGGAAATGCTTAAGTTTGTAAAAGTTTAAAAAAGAGGACAGTTTTTTTTAAATGCACAATTAAGAGAAAAAGAAGAACAGCAAAAAAAAAACTCGCATTGGGAGAATATAACAAATAGGCTTATTAAAACGACAAAGCAGTGATACATCATAAGCAATTGTTGTTGTCGTCAAATTCGCTACTTCGTGTGTTGCCGCCATCACATTCACAGTTGCTAGTTTCGTATTTTCCTCATTTCTTTAAATTGATTACAGGAGACCATAATGAATTGATTATCATAATGAAAATAATACTGCTATAAGTATGAAAATTGACAGATAATTTACACGGGGCTGGCGAACATGTTAATTTTCAAAACACGAATTTAGTCAGTATGGTGTTATATCTTTTATAAAGGATTACTTTAATTTTATCAACTCAATAATGGTTCCATAGGATTTCTTATGTCTAAAAATATACCATGTGTGTTTTTATGGCGAGCTCCACTTGCACTTTTGCATATTGGGGTACAGAGGTAACATACGTTTTGTAACACAACTTTATTCATTATGCTTTTTTACTTTACTTCACTATCTAAAGCATGGTTCCGTTAGATTCTTTATGACTGAAAACCTACTAAAATCTCATCATTAAAGTTTTTTGTGCCAACCAGTCACAAAACTATGCATATGGCAATGTACTGATATTTTACATGATGATGATAGCCATAATAATAATAATGATAATATTAACAATAATAATAATAATAATAATAATAATAATAATAATAATAATAATAATAATAGTAATAAAAATAATAATAATGAAGTTATTTTATAGCGCCTCTTCCTACATGTAGGCTCGAAGCTCTTTACAATAGTATGTCTACCCAAACAAAAAGTGCTGACATAATGACAATTTTGTACAAAACATATTCCATTAACAATTCAAACAAACAGAAGAAAAACAAAAAGTGCATGTACAAAAATTAAAGAAAAAAAGGATATACATTGACCATCGGTAGTTGGATACATTTCTTGAGACAAACTAATTAAGGTCTTCATATAAAGTGAACAAATATATGTTTTCAATAGGGTCTTAAACTGATTTACACACGTAGCCTCCCTGATAGAAAGGGAAAGGGCATTCCAAACTACACGTGCACATTACACAAAGGCTCTATTGCCGTCTTTTCTTGATGGTTTACACGGAACTGACAACAGCGCTTTATTGCATGTTCTTAAATTGTGAGTAGGGGTGTACAAACTTAAAAGACCTTTAAATTTTAAGATAATTAGGGGCATAGCCGTGAACACATTTGTAGCATAGAACAGCGATCTTATACTCTATTCTAGTTTGTACAGGCAGCCAGTGTAAATGGTTAAACATTGGTGATACATGATCTATTTTGCGTTTTTTCATAATGAGACGGGCAGCATTGTTCTGAATCAGCTGAAACCTCTTTAGGGTGTCCATGGGTAAACCATATAGCAAGGAGTTGCAGTAGTCTAGTCTAGATAGGATGAAAGAAGAGACAAGAGTTTTCACAGCTTCTTCATTTCAAAAAGATCTTATCTGTTTAATTCTGCGTAGCTCTAAGAACATGATTTGGGCCAAATGATATGATGTGTCATTGACAACTTCGCATCACAATAAACACCAAGGTTTTAGATTTTATAGAGAACGGTATCTTATCCCTATCAATGTACATGTGGTTAATAGCAATCTTAGATTGTAAAACGAATTTTATCAGTATTATATTTTATGTACAATTTATCAACTTAATAATGGTTCCATTGGATTCCTTTTGTCTAAAAACATACCAAAAACATCTCACTCATGTTTGTGTGTAAACTGTTAACGAAGATATGGCAACTTACATAATAAATTTTGTCTTGGACGACGGCTATCTTGAATTTTTTTTTCAATTTATGGACTTCCAGAAAAATTCGACTAGTATATCATATACATTAACTTAGTATGTCCTGAACCTCATTCATTTGAATTTTTGCGCTTTTACTAAAAAACCCTCAATCATTTCACAAATCGGACTCACTATGAGATTAAGAGCCTGCTTTCATAAGCGAGTAAATGCTAATGACTCATTTACTTACAAGATATGATTCAACCTGATAAAAATAACTGTATAGTTTGTATTGTAGAATTCTAACGATAAAATCCTGTTTTCTTAAGAACTGCTTTGTAAAAGGTTTTGTGCCTTGACAAAGGACGCCGATGGTTTTGACGTTACCGTCACCTAAAAAAGCAAAAATTTGTGTATAATGTACTGCGATTTAAAAAAAAGTTTTAAAATGAATAATTATACATTAAACATTTGATGTTTTGTTGGGGTTTATTTTGGTGGTTAGTGAAGGTCTTTAAAAAACATCATGATATAACAGTTAAGTGCCTCAAGCTAAAAGTGTTGTTGTTTTTTTAACTCCTAAATCTTTCTTTTTTTCCCAAAGGCAACACATTTTAAGTAATGACTGTTCCATTTTGAAGACAAACGAGTGGTTGATACTTTAAACAACAACTTTTCCAGTAATGGCCAATCAAAGCGGTTTCGGCGAGAGGTCTGCTGAGGCTTCCCAAAACGCCTCTGTATACGGAGCCTGCGCAGAGGGACAACTTGACGATGGAGGGGCTCTAGCTACCTTTGCTGTCTCTGTGGGCGTGTTGCTGCTGTGTGAAAATATTCTCCTTATTACTGTGATTGTGCGCACTCGCTCTCTCCACACGAACACCAATATCCTGGTAGCGTCTCTTGCCATCACTGATGTTCTGGTCGGTGCTCAAGTCTGTCTTATGGGCTTGTCGGAGCAGCCGACGGGCATGCGGTCTTGGCTGAACCTGACGCCGAGGGAAATTCGAATATTCGACAGCTTTTTCACAGGGCTCAACTTCAGTCTTGTTACTGTGTCCATCTGCCACTTAAGTGCTCTGGCCTTAGACCGATACTTGTACGTTCTGTGGCCGCTCCACTATCACATCCGCGTGACGAGACGCCGAGTTTTAGCCACTTCAGGGTTACTCTGGATTCTCGGGCTCGTCTACTTTGCTATTGCCATAATTGTTTTCAGAAATCCTAAGCATCATATAAACTGTCTGATTTGGGAAACTCCAGCCGTGTACGGCACGTGGCCGCTAGCTAGCGTGTATTTTCTGTGTATGTGCATTGTGCTTGCTAGCACGATAGGTATTGCAAAAATAGCAGTGAAGCATAGAAGAAAGAAACAGGCAAAACTCGTGTCAAGAAGCTCAAGGCTTTTGTGCCATTCTGTACGGCGTAATGCCGTAGAAGATGGCGGTAGCATGGTGAAACCTCATGAAATATCTTTGAACGTCCCAGAAAACGCCACTGACTCGCGAAACGCCCAACCTACAATCTTTACATCAAACAATTCTGGTATGTTTTCCAGCAGTGTCGCCGGTAGTAGTAAAATGGTTGGAAATGACACGCACTTTTATAAAGATTTCAACGAAAATGCTCAAGCTACATGTCAGCAGGAAACAAAAGATTCTTCTGATCCAAATCTTTGCACCTATCACATTCGACATGAAAAATGTCTCATGAGTTCATTGAAAAATACCGAGCAGCAACAGATGCTTGCTGTATCAGTAAGTGAAACAAGCCATCAGAATCATAGAGATGCAGAGAAATCACTCGCGGACACCCATATTGTTATAGACACTTTCAATGGGGTGCAATCTGCAGACATAAAAGGCATGAGCGAACGGGAATCTTTTGATACTGCCAAGATACCACCAGAAGCGAAAGAAAAACAAGCAGTACCAATTCGTGTGAAAAACATCAGACCTCTTATCGAACGCGATGGTCAAGGCAAGAACTCGAAACTGCTTAACCACGAAAATGTAAAGATAATTAAGTTTGTGTTTGTTATGTGTGGTTGTTTTCTCTTGTGTACGTTCTTGCCCCTTGTGTCTTTTATAGTGAGAAGCGCTAACCCTTCTTTGTCGTTACCAGACGGAATGACACCAGTTCTGTTTATAATGCTTGGGGCAAACTCAGGACTGAACTTCTTGATCATCACTTTCATGAACAAAGATTTCCGGTTTGCGTTAGTTCAAATTATATCATGTGGTAAAGTCTCTTGTCATCCAAAGACGTTGTAGTTCCTTTTAAAGGGTCGATCAAATTAGTATTGAATTATTCAGCATGTAAAGTTTAAGTTTTTTCTTAACCGAAATAATAAAACATTACATCACACAGACAGAGGGGTTACGGAGGTCATTAATTATTTGTGCTTCTTTTGTACACGCACCTGTCTTCCCCAGCAATAACATGTCTGCATAAATGTGCTGGTACGATAATAATTTTTTTAATAATGCAAGAATTCCTCTGTTATAAACACTTTAAATGTGAGTAATTTGGAAAAAAATATGCGTGATGTGTTAGTACATCTTTGAAGTATGTGGCCTACATTATTGTTTGAATCCAAGATTTACAGTGCCAAAGTCACAATTATGGATCGAAACAATGATTTCGCTGACCGGGAAATTCGAAACAAGTAAAAGTTATCTCAAATTACCTAGTATGATATGGCAATATTCGAGGCCATCAGCAACAGAGTTAATGGCTAGCTGTTTAGTTTTAAATTTGAGCTGCGACCTTGTTTTTCTTTAGACGGTTAGAGAAAACAAAACTTATAAACATAATAATTCATGACAAACAAACAAACGTAAGTGCAAAGCAAAGTGCCCAAAGTTGTTCATAAAACTCCCAAGTTCAATTATTAATAACGGTGATCTTGTCGAATTGCGTCTCCTACACGCAGAGCCGAGACCCTAAGGCCAAAACAGAAGAAAACATGACACGCAGAGGCAGAGCCTTAAAATAGAGAGAATACTTTTCGAGGCTATACTTTTACGAGCTTGTTTTTAGCCGCTTGAGCGGCGGAAAGTATCGGCTCGACCCCACATAGAGAGCGCTGTTTTACCCGGCCGTCTGACAAAGAGGTTTTTTTTTCTGATGGACAGTCTATTTACTAAATTAATAAGGCCAAAACGTATATTTGGAGTTCACGATATCACCAAAGCGCGGGCATCTGACGGAGAATACCATCATCTGTTCACAAAATTGAAGTGCTACCCCGATAGGTTTTATGCCTACATGAGGATGAGTTTGGTTATTATTATCATCAGCATAATCACTATCGTCGTCGTCATCCCCGTCATCGTCATGATCATTATAGTCATCCTCATCATCATCATCATCATCATCATCATCATCATCATCATCCTCATCATCATTACCTTCATCATCATCATCGTCATCATCAATATCATCATCATCAT